>LUCH01001258.1:0-89153 GCA_013368495.1 Paragonimus heterotremus | reverse complement strand
TAAGTCTGGAAGTTTTTGGTGGTGGTGTGAATATTTTGACGGTAAATTTAACAGACCGCATGCTACTGCTGTGTTGCGCCTTCAAACCTGCGATATGGTGCGCACTGTAACCGAGCACCGAAAAGTTGCGTTTGTGCTCTCATATGTAATCTGTCTGCAGCTGCAGATGACCTTATGCCGCCAATTTCTAAAGAATGTTACTAGAGTGTTTGACCCAGTTGTTTCAGCCTGCTTGAACGATTGAACATATCTCTGTTTATTGGGGGTCATCGGATTGCTATTCCCATATCTTGAAAAATAGTTCACATCTGAGTAAACCCTAAGTGGATTGGCTTAGCCCCAGTCATAGCTAAGGTTGTGGTATACAGTATACCTTGTCGAGTCACTGCAGTTCTGGAGTCACACAGTAGACCAAGCAGCATATCGTCCTGGGCGGTGATGCTTTAATCACATTTTTACTCTTCGTCAAATTCTTCAGCAGAGGCAGATGTACCGCCGGTCGGCAATTACCGCGTTTCTCGTCAGTAAAGATGCCTTTAATTCAGTGGATCGAACTACACTTTTAGAGTCGCTTAAACGCAGAGTCGTACCAGGCAAGTGTGTGAACATACTATCAGCGCTTTATTTCCTCACTCCAGCTCAGGCTAAGGTATATGGTGAACTGTCTGTCATTTTCAGCACCAGGAGCGACATACGTCAAGGCTGTTCACTTTCACCATTTTTATTTAACTTTGTCATAGATGTGATAGTGCTGGATTGTCTTTCCGACATCCCTCAGTTATGTGGAGTCTTTTCATCATGGATTGTCACTTCTGAATAAAATGTTACCATTTATGACATTTGCGGATGTTAATGTTCCTTGCGTTTGACCCAGTCTTTCTCCTTCTATTGACCTTGTGTGGCTACTCGTCTGTCGTTGTTATTCTTATAGCCTATATCCAAATTGGTAACTTCTTCACTTCGTCTCCTTCAGACGATTGTATTCAGTCACATGTCACACACACGTTGCTGCTATCAATCACTCCCTCCCTCACCCCTGTGAATACGGCCTTTCGACTGGCAGCCGTGACACACATCAACTAATCGGTCTACCTGAAGGGCGGAAGTTTAGCCGCATATAAAACCTGTTCAATCGCACTTCGTCGGTTCATCTTTGTGTCTTGATCGCTTGTGATTGCACTTGTATATTTGGTTCCTGAATAGCTTATTGAGGCCAACTGTTGTACCTTATCCGAGAACGTAATCAAACTGAAGTTCGTATCTTTTAATTGAGCATACTGTTTATATTGATACCACGTGTGCAGCGAACTGATTCTGTTCAAATAGTTAGTGTCTTTGATTATGTGTGCGTCGCTCAACGTTCGTCGAAAGAACGTATAACTATTATTATCGTTTTCAACTGGGACGATCTGCATTTTATTGTCATTCTGATCTAGCCTAACTATCCTTATAGTCTGTAACCTTGCCTTTTGGTTGATAGCTTGTGACCTATATGTTTCATGGAGGGACCAATTTGTTTTATTGGTTGGTCTTTACTGATATTCGGCTCTTGTACCGTTCACTTTTCGCTTAATCTCTTTCTCTAACTTATGGATCTTTTTCCAAACGACATACACCAAGTTTCAGTGGCTGTTTCTGTGTTCTTAAAATGAGGCTTTGTGGTTCAAAAACTATCACAGTGTCAGCGATTTTTTTTCGGTAGTTTTAGTTTGCATTCCTAGAGTGTGTTTAGGAAAGCGATACTTACCTGCCACGAAGTGCCTCAGTTCCTCGCGGTGTTCTTCCATTAGTGTTGCGAATGGGTCGAATGTAGCGATTTGTTTCTGAATACACGAAGCAATCAGTTGTTTGCATTTGTCCCAACTTTTGTTAGCTATAGTTGCTGCCAGCTGAGGATTCAGTAGCCGAATTACCATCCGAATAGTGCGGAGGACAGTCGGAGGTGGATCCACATAGCTGTGTAATTCGCTATACACCTGTCGAATATGGAACAATGAACGAAGTAGGTTAGATAAAATGGAAGTAACAAGTTGCTGCTCACCAGATTAAGGTTGGGTTTCAAAATTTTGAAAAAACAATGAGGTGGTCGCCAGGCCAAAGTCAGTCTTATCAAACTGAAACGTGGTTTTCCGTTTCGAAACCTGAGAGGCAAGCGTGTGTGTGTGGAAGTGACCATGCTCTCATCTATGCTAACCAGACCGGTTCCAACAAACTGACCGGTCCGAGTATTGTTCTGGATAATTATCAAAATGGACACCCCGTTTTCTTTCCCGCGAACTTATCCATAGCTGTTTATGAGCATTGTCCAGCCTCCTCCAGTTGCCTGGGACCTAGAATAATGGACGACCCGTCTGGTTCCGAGAACGTGGCGAACCTGACTCATTCAAAGCTAGTCGTAAACAACCTAATTCATCTTTCTGCATTCGGTTATGTCTAGTTTCAATGTTTATATGTAATACTTTATACTTAGCAGACGGCGTGTGCGGTTATCTATACATGACTAATGTACAACAATTTCTCTACCCCCAGTTGCTACCATATACCCAAACGTATGATCGAAAAGTGTACCTGTAGGTAATAGGTTTATTTACTGTAGTACGTATTCAACAGCGATACGGTTGAAAAATGATAGGTTTACAATGTTTGTGTGAAAAACAGCGGGGAAATAAGTGATGTCAACTGTAGATCAATCGTTCTGTCAGATTACTTAATGTGTTGTTTATTACAAGAATGAGGTAGTACAGAATTGATGCTGGCGAGTGATAATGCACTCAGTGTTTAAAATAAATACTACTGAATTGTATGACAGTTCTGTTAATTATGAAGTGACCAAGTTGTGAAAAATCCAACCTTCAGCCGAAATCAAACCAGTCACATCGTTATGCGGAAACTTTCAAGATAGACGAAGCCATTTTCAGTAATTAGGTCCCTTCCATTCCCCTTTTGTTTTTTCTCTCTTCCTGCGTAGGGTTTGTTTCTTTCATGGCTGTGTAGCAATTAGGCATCAGTGAAAACCACTGATGCTTTGTTGTCGATGATGGTGATGATGATGATCCGTTTTCTAACGTCTTCTTTGATTACTGACTGATGTCACCCGATGCGAGCGATCGGACGCAGACATCAGTAGTCAACTAAGTCAAGACGGTTCACATCTTCTACCCTAAAGGGCAAAATTTCTTTGCCGTAATGAAATACAGCTTTCATTGTTACCTGATATATGCGACTCCTAAGCCTCAAAGAGACCATTCTGTCACGAGTGTTGCCCCAGATTAGTGAGTACCACACTAGCTCTTCTATTCCATTCTCTACACCTCCATCATCACCTCCGATACAGCTTCTCAACTACACAAACCAGTCAACATCCTCCATGACTTCATAATCTAACATTGGACCTACGTAATCACAGCAGTCTTGCAGAACCATTTTACACTTTAAGGTTTTAAAGCGCATTCCGAAGTATTTAGCAAAGTGCGAAATAACGTCTGACACTATTTGTGCTGCTTGGTAATTGTCAAACGACACCTTGTCGTCAGCATACTTGAGATCGGTTAGTCTTTCAATGGGCAGGAAGTCCACATCGGCATCTTGTGAGTGCCGCGGATAGTCCATTGTTTCATCTATGATAAAACTAAACAAGAATGGTGAAAGTGGACAGTTTTGACTTACTCCGCACCTGATGCTGAAACCGTCAGATAGTTCACTGTAAACCCCAACCTGAGCTGAAATGTGGGAATCAAGCGCCGACAGTGAGTTCACATACTTAATCGGTACACCCCAGCGCTTGGCATACTCTAAAAGTATAGATTGACCCACTGAATCAAACGCATAGTTATAGACAAGAAACCCGGTAATTGCTGACCGGCGGTACGTATGACTGCTCCAGGATTTGGCGAAGAGTAAAATGTGATCAAAGCATCCTTACCCAAGAGGAAATGCTGCTTGTTCTTTCCCACTGTCTGACTCCCGAGCTACAATTAGTCGATGGAATATTTGATAGTGACTGTCGAACGAGTTAATTTATCCGGTAGTCACATTTGCACAGACTTAGTTGGCTAGGCTATATACTAGGGATACAAGCTAGTCGACTGCCACACCGACTACTTTTGACCAATGCTGCGGCCGACTGGCATGAGGTGCAAAGTTGACGCACGACGACCTGGCGTAGAGAAATCAAATCGTTCATTAAGTCGCTGGTCATTGTAGGTCGGGTTCGTCTCATGCTGGAGTCATCGCGATCCACAAAATTGGTGACTGGAAGCTTTATATGAAATGGTGACTAATGGGGCTCAGTGGTGTGAAGGTTTTCGTTGTTTGACCAAGTTGTTTATGAAGTGAACGCACTTGCTATTGCCAGCAGTGATAAGCGTAAGGAAGTTGTTTTACTGATGATGCCTTACTTTTACTTACAGCTCAGTTGCTTTTTTGCAAGGTGTAGGCCTCCTGATATTTAGTGTTTGACTGTAAGCATACATGCTCATTAGGTAAATCTTCCCCCTTCCCCTTTTATTTTCTTCCCTTTTCCTGTACATAGTTTGCTTTGTAATTCATGGTTGTGTAGAAATGAAACGTCAATGAGGACAACTGGTGTATTGTTGTCTATGGTGATGTCGAGTAACGTAATTGGGCTTGAAATTGGAGGATAATCAGCATAATACCAGGAAGTATCTGTTGTTGGTTAGTGTCCTAACAGATAACATCTTTGCTGAGTTTTAACTGTAGTTATGGTAATGTATTCAATTTCCTTCGTCAGACATAATTCCATGCAACACCTTATCTCGCTCTCTTTACATCTGCTCGTTTACTTAGTTGTACATCTTGTTTGATACCCCCATTCACCAGTGTTTTGGAGTATATCCTCTTTCTTTTACAGCTAGTTGTTTGTTATTAAAATATACAAATCTTGTTCTCACTCATTCCCCTCTGTTATTTCTACAAGAAGTGAAGCTTTGTGTATAAATTGAGGATAATAAGCGCTTCTGTTAGCGTGAGAACTCCCAACTTTATTAGTGAAGACGGTCCTGCAGATAAACAGCTATGTTTGGATGCTGTCTTCCATCACATCATTCCTCCGGTTCTTCAGAAATGACTTCCTAAAAATGATGACCCTACCGCACTGTTAGATCACAAATGTTAAGGCAGTGAATGTACCTGACAGTTACTTGATGAAAAATGTAAATCTCGTTACAGACAAACGTTGCATCCAATCCATAGTGGTCAAAGGCACACAACAGGACTTCGATAATAGAGCTAGTTGTGTCACTCTTGGTATATTTGGGAAACATATCAACGATAATGCGGCATATAGTACTTCTATTGAATCCCACAAGGTCGACTTGTATTTAAAACTGAGTTTTCTTTCTGAATATTTCCACGGTTGAGACTTGTTATGTATCAAGTGGTTGACAAGTTACATGTAGCTAGAACAACGGATAATAATATATTCCGACGAAACCGCAGGCAAGGATTTCTGTCTGATCCCAGCTTAGCTACCAAGTAGTTGTTTAAGGTCACGGGCTAACAGAAGCAAGCTACGCAACCGGATCAACTAACAAAATGCAGGAGTATGTACTGTACAGTTTAATACTTCGAAGATGGAGCGGTTCCATTTCCTCTGGAATGTTTATGGTGGTCCTTGATCGTAAATACATTTTATGGATTGTTCATATATTTGACTGTTCTCCATAGAATTTTTGATATTCGGAACTGGAAACGATTATAACGAAAGCGGCAATGATAGCCTTCCTCGGGGAAGAACTTCATGGGTTGGTAGGCTTATAAATGTTCTCTGTCCGCGATCATCTCAAAAATACTAACTCTAGTTTCTGTTTGTTTACTTGTATGTTCAGTAGGATGTGGGGATGCCGTCGAGCATTACAGATAGACCGGTTTGTCATATTCATGATTTCACGATTGAGAAAATACGAATAAGATGGTTGTCAGCACTTACTGTACCTTATTGTATGCCTTAGCAAGCAGTACGTCGGGAATATCGAACGTGATTAACGATCTTTACTATTACTGACCACATTTTATCACACAGGCAGGCATTTCGTTCACAATAGTAGGTAAGTCCTGTTTCGGCTTCAGCTGGACACTTAGATTTGGAATCAAACAACATTCCATCGTGTGAATAACGTCTAGATTTTTGGTAAAACCTATTGACGAAATGAGTGGATTTAGTTATCATTTTCTTGTTTCATTGTGAACACAGATCCTGATGATTTGAAGACTGCTTTGAGAACTTTCCGTTGTTTTGGGAAGATCAGGTCACAGGACACTAAAACTGATGCATTTTTTGAGCCAGTATAGGTTATAATGCCAAAACCAGCAATATCAGGTAGTCATTTTGGTTACAGTTACTTTCAACCTTTCATAAATGCAACTACTTCATATCTAAATGTTACTGAGATATTCCTGATACAGTGAGGTCAACGTTGCTTTCATTGTTAGATCAGAAAAATCAGTCGGTTTGAGCACTACAACGCGCTATATCTACTTTCTCCGTGCGCTAAGCAGGTGAACAAATCAGCCCACTTTGTTTTCGGCTGGCCTTACAGTCCGCATCCTCTTGACTTAGACGACTGAGCGAACCACTGCCGGAATCGGATAAATAAGATCGTATGGCTCACTAGCGACTTGGGCGTCATAGGATGTTGTGTAGTTGACCTGATGTGAGGCGTGATCATCCTAAGCATAGGCACGATACCAGTAACTGAACTTTGGACAGCACAGTTATTCTGTTGACTGTCATCACCGGTTTAAGGCACTACGAGTAGAAAAGATGTCTGACCATGATACACGCATGCTACTCAAACTCTGGAAAAGAACTCTGGAATAAAATATCACTGAGGGCCAGATGATACGCGAAACGGTGGGTTCATCTTGATTGACATCTCCATAGTAAGGAGTCCAATAGCAGATGAAACAGAACATGGGTAAGTGACCTAAGTTTATGTATTGGACGACACACGGTCTTTCGCTTTATTTTGTTTTTGAAGGCCTAAAGAAAGAACAAACTTATTGGATTCCACGTGTACTTTGCAAATGAACCAAGGCTACTCAACATCAAACATCACAATTAGTAAATCGGATTCATTAATCTTCTGTAGAAGCTGGGAGGTTATTTTGGGTTGTCTTACGTCAGTGAATTTTATGGGTTGGTTTTTTAACGGATCACTTTTGTGGTAACAGCGTTGGGCAACAGTTGTTCCATGATATTGTGATCCGAACTTACTTCAATAGGATAAAGTGGCATAAGTGTTTGATTCCTAGAGACCGATCACAACAAAAGAAGAACCGATTAGTGTACGAAGACCAGATAAGTTTTCCAGGCTTCTACTGTGAAAATCTGATAATCTCACAGAGTTAACAAGGTACGTTAAAGAAAAATAACTGGAACAACATGATGATACGTCCTACTGATAATCGGCAGTAGCTAATCACGTTGTGCGTTGTCAAGCGAGATATATAAATCTGTTAGTCTTCCGGTAGAGCGGATTTGCATGAAAAAGTCAACTGGGATTCATCTGATAACCGACGAATACGTTGTTGCCAATTTTGGCAACATTTGCAGACAGTACCGTACAATATGTGCAAGACAACAGGATACAGGGTTTTCTTGGGAGACCCTACCCAGAGCCAGTGACCAAAGAGTTTGACTCATTCGGCAGTGAGGGACTTGTCTAGCCCGAGGGCGCAGTGAATAGGACCTTGATGTCTGATTCTGAGCACTGCTGCTCGCAGTGGAGGTACTCAAAGTTACATCAGGATTTTGGATGACACCAAGTGTTTTTTGACCGTACTGGATAATACGCCGGCGGTCACAGTCAACCGTTGGGCGATCGGAGTGCTCTTTGTTTGAGAGTGCCTATCTGATAAGGTTGCACCTGGAAGGACCGGAGTCCTAGTCAACATAGCCCGCCGTAGGAAAACAGTTCACATGACCGACCACCTCGCCAATGTAGCAGCATAGGTCGTAGTGTTTCCATATCAGTCCTATACCATTGTACGTTAAGCATATGATTTCGATATCTGACGTTCGCATCTGTCGTTAAATTTTATTTGCCCACGACTAACCGAATTCGTATTGAATAAATCTTTGTAAAAACCGGATCAATATAGCTGAATTTCTCTGTCAGTCTAGCCGAAAAACAGATTGGTATCGACGGGCTACCGCATAAGCCAACCATACCAGTGTATCATGCAATCAATAACAAAACTATTAATGAAAAAAACTGGTGAATAATGCTTTTGCACAAGATAGACTGCGCAAGTACCAACTATTTGAAGCCTGTTAGAGAGGAGAATCTGGACAAGTGTGTCCAACAGGACTGCGGTTTTCGAAGGTCATGTCAATCAGACTTGCACCGCAAACCTCACTGACAATAGGCTCCTTATGTTGGTTAAATCACGACCCACTACGGAAATCCTGTGAAACTCTGCATTATTTATTTTGACTGCGAGTGACCACAAACAGAAATAAACTGTTAGGTACAAACTTACAACTCGTCTCCTCGATAATGCAATTGCATTTGTACGTTCACGATCCTAGTGCTAGTTGAAACTTGGTGAATCAAAAACACTGTCGTTGATATCGTGGTACACCGGTATACTAAATGTTGGGTAGAATGACATACATTAATCTACATTAATCGTTGTTGTGACGTTGTTTATTCTTGATCTAATAACTTTTCCAGGTTTGGGTGATTCAAGTGATTCGGTACTCACGAACAACTCAGTCGTTGCATACTCAATGATATCATGTACGTTCAGCAACTTCAAGACATTTGAAATCATTAATCATCGACAGACCAACCGTATGACAACACTTCTGTGAAAGTAGTTTTGCAAACGTAGTTCTCTGGATGACGTGGGAAATCTTTTGAACGCCGAGGCGAGTTAAATTTGAATTAACTAGCGTGGTACTTATGAGTAGTTCAACTGATTTAGTTAAACTCAAGAAAGTATTAGAACCTAGAGCACGGATTAAATCCTATCACTCCACAGTTGGATATTTTCGAGTTTCTACTGGAGATTCTTGGCTGATTTGACAGAAGTTCTGTAAATTAGACACTGGTAACAGGACCTCAACCGAGGGTTCTTCCGGTTTTCACTGATGTCCCCAATTTTGTCAATGTCAGTCCTAAGCAGATGGTTTAATGGACGACGGTGATAGTCCTCCAACAGAATTATTGTCAGTTCAATCTACAATCCGGTTTCTTCTAGCTCAGAAGCTAAAATGGAGACGAAGTCTGACGTGATTTTAGAGTAGATATGAGAGAATGCTAGTTACAAGATACAGTCTGCTGATTAGTGGCAAAGGATTATGATTAATACAAACTGAACAACACTTGTTAAAGAGAGCCTGGATAGAAAGTCTATGTGCATAAAGCATAAGGTCATTTGCGAATAATGAACAGGCAATATGGAAGTGGAACAACAACACTTGGGCCGGGTATCTGTGCAGTCTAGTAAGTTTTAGCTTAACAGGAAGAATCATAAGGTGTTGGTATTATCATATAGATTGAACATCACCCAAAATTGATCGCAGCTGTCGCATCCGTCTAGACCTTGCAGTCGGCTCTTTTCGAAAAGAAGCACTAGACTCGAAGGTCGTTTTCAGTGGAATTCGTCAATAGTGCTTATCCTTGCCAATGTCGGGACTAAAACTCCGGCCACGCTCTCAGCAGGCGATCGTGTTGATCAGTGCACCTTGACCTGGCATTAGGCATGACCGAATTATCATATGTGAACGCTCAACCGCTTCCGCTTGTGAGTAATGATCATCAGGAATGTTGATATTAGTTTGAACGGTGATATTGTAAATGAAAAAAGGGAGCATGACAAATCAGCCTAGTGAAACATTGGGTGTTAAGTAGAACCAAGTGTGTACTTCGTACAGGCGTTCGGAATAAGCACCACTTTTGCAAGACTATGATTTGTTTGTGGTAGTTGGAGAGTATGATTCACGCCGACCAATTAGCTTTCCCAGTACAAAACCGTCAGAAGATAAAAAACCTACCCAATAAAATGAAATCAGCTAGTGTGTTAAACAGTATCACACCCACTTCATTCAATGAAATTCTTAACCTGTTACGTACTCTGTTGTTCCAGTCCATTCCCACACCGCACGTTTGGCTGAGCAGCCCCTCATTCCTGGTTCCATGTCAGTCATGTGACTTGTCGTATTTGTACCATGTTTCAATATTATTTTCTCCTTTACTATCCCGCTTAGAGGATCGCATATTATCTGCCATGAAGTGTGCGTTATAATACGTGCATACTGTGGGTCAACATAATTCAAGGATATAGGACCTACCTGTCCAACAGATAAATGTATGTTCAAGTTTTTAATTATTGTCATGTTTTTTTTAGGTTCTGGTGAACAACGATTACAATGGATAATCACTTGTCTAGTTGTTCTCATCAGCCTGGTAGGTAGTTCACATTACAAACTATACGGTTCATAAGCTATCTAGAATCCGCTTTGTGGATATTGGTTTTGTCCACCATCGGGGGTATACATCCGATGAAGCACATGTACTTATTACATGTATTTCTATAAATGATGAGTAATAGCTGCCTGGGAAGAAGGTGACAGATATTGGAATAATGTGAAACTACCCGAAACGAATTCGTGAAAGTAAGTTTATGTACCCCTTATGCATAATATTTGTCAACCATGCACCTACCCTATGCTTCATATGCAGAATTCGTTGTAAACAAAATTATGCTATGCTGCTGTACATTGATTTGTGCTGTGATTCTGGCCAAATAACTAGTCATAAATCTCGATTAAATTCAGCTGATGTTATGACCAATCCGTTTTCACACTAGAATGGGCATAGTTAGAACTGTGCATCAGAAATAATCACAGTCCACAAAAATTGTTTCCTGCTATAACCGAAAATAAAAAAACACTCAGTAGTTACATCATTGCTTTTGCAATCTAACTAACACACAATGAACACGCTTAATTATAATGGGGATGACGAATTTGTTTATAATCAGTATCGTTGTCATCAACATTTCCTTCGTACAGGCTTCAACGGTCCAGTTAGGTTATTGAAAATCGATAACATTACACATTTGTGACGCGGTAACGTTAACTAAACAGAGTGGAGTAGTTACTCACTTCGGCTGTCAGTTTATCTATCAACGTTTTCAATTCTGCTTGAGTAAGCAATGGAAAAATGGTTTCTTGTCGGTACGTTTCCAGTATACTTGGTTCTAGAATCGGAGCATCATCAGTTCTTTTCGTGATCTCTGGTTTACTGATAATGTTGGCAACATCTCTGTCGACGCCTTCCGAATTGTAGCCAACTTGTAAACCAACTTTTTGAACGAGTTCTCTGTAGACTAACTCCAGAATGCCCATCATATTGATCACATATTGCATCTCTTCAACAGTTAAGTCCGATTTCCCGCCAACACATGTGCCGGTACATATATCCACTATGCCAATTGCCACGTTCTCTGGGTCTCTCAACGGAAACGACAAATGTTGTTTGCCCAAAACATTTTTTTCGCCCGGTTCTGCAGTGTCTGCCACGCTGAACAAATGAGATCTGGTCAATCGAAAACATTGGACAAAATCAGTGTTCTATGACGAACATTTTCAAACCAATAGAATAACATAACAAACAAAGATGGTCAGTCTATCGTCATTCGTGTTAACAGCCAAGGTGCCATCATCACTCATTTCATCAGCCATACAGACACCGCGTGAAATGAAGGCAATCTAATTAGTTATCAGAATTATGCTTATGGCATACAGTCTATGTGAAGAACGCATCCGAGTGGTAATAACGGTCTGCGTTATTAAAAGCAGTCTTCGGTGAATTACTGAACCACGTTCACACGACAACAGAGATTAAATATATCAAGATATCAGTGAAGTACACAATAGAACATTCTAGGGTCATTTTCGTTACTACCAACTCTCATCGGATACGAGCTGTCAACGCTTAGTTCATGAACTTAACGGGCGAGCTGCATAAGGCAAAGTTCAAGGTTTCTCTGTTCGCACGCACCCTGTTTGTGTACACTAAAAGTCGATTGTAGAGCGTGAAAAGTTGAATCACACACGAGAAGATTTAAACTGGTGTTGTGTTCTGAGAACGCCGATGGCACAAGGGTTATTTATTCGAAAAAGCAACACGAGTTAAACGGTTAAACAGGACCACAAGAAAAACATTCATTTGCATACAATACTCTGCCCAGACTGTCTCGATTGCCACAGACGCCAAACTTAGCAAGGACCATTTTGGGCGATGGTGCATTCTGATATTTCTTCCTGTATTTTTCCTGTGGCTACTTCGATGTCAAAATATGTGCTCTGGTCCTACTACTGAATAGCAGTCATGTAGGTAGTATATTACGTTCGCTCATCCTCAGTACACTAGTTTGCTGAACATGTTCTAGGGTTTGGTATTTTAGCCTTTGTTCAGCAAACGGGTAAGCGACATTGGAGTTCACGAGAAAAAAACTGTTGATCAGTTGGGGAGATTTTGGTCCATACAAATTGGACATCACCCACTATTAATCATAAGTGTCGACTTTCAATAGTCTTTCTTGTCACTTTTTTTTCAAAAACATCAGAATTGACATGACAATTTTGTGTTTCCTATCAGAGCTATCAGTCACAAACAAATGTGTTTGAGCACTTATATATGATGATTCATTCGTACCAAACATGCGGTCAATGTTGCAGTTGTCAGCAGGATTACCTCATGTAGGTGTGGTCTGAGTTCAACTGCCGGTCTTGGTAATAATATGCTACGTAGCTACGTAGCTTGTAAAGTCAGAGAGGAGCGACAGGAAGATAACGCATCGAAGCAATTTTATTCAATTGAGTTCATTACTCCTTGCCTAACTGTTGATCGAAATATATGATTAACGGCAGCACTAAGTGAAATGAAGACAGTTTTTTTTTGATAAGGACTACCAGCAGTAGTTTCATGCCTATCAGTACGGCTGACCAGAAGCATCCATCTGATCGTGGAATTAACAGTGAGGCAAATTGAACATATATTCACGATAAGTCGGAAATTTTGAGAAACTGGAAAACACATTCTAAAGCCTTTTTTGCTAACCCGTCATTCACCACGTTACCGACTTATGCCATTATACATCTCAGAATACACACCCGTTAAACCTTTTTGAATTCACTTTGCAGATTTACGCTGCAAAGCTACAGTTGTTACGTAGATTTAATCATAGATATTAAACTTATTGAGGTTACCGATATGTTCATTGACTTAGGAAGCCGGATCGGCAGCAGTGGGGATACAGAAGATGGAATAGCGACTAGTGCCTTCAAGTATGCGGCAATCCTTTTTTGATGTGTGTACTCTTATACGACAAACAGACGTCTTCTGGAAATTTATAGAATAACAGTGCAAAACAGTTAGAAGAACGATGCCACTCTACACTTGCTTGTCTTGAACGCACCAGATTTGGGACGTAGATCGTCCGAGTTACCTGACTGTCATCGCTTGCGTTCAGTCACACAATAGCAAAGCGCACGCAGCGACAAATTTTTGGGAGCCAATATCTGGGATTAAGGTTGTATAAATTAAGGTAGCCGGCCACTCACTAAAGAGGTCACCCGGCTGTGTCTCACGATCGCTCTTGCTGAGTGAGTACTGAGGTGGATAACCGGTGATTTGATAGAGAAAACAGGACAGTAACCAATAGGCTGGTCAGTGTGGGTCAGGTTCATATCACTGGTAGGGATTCTCCTGACCTATGGAGACGACTGTGAGAGCAAGAAATTATGAAACATAGCCTATATTATTTAGTAATGCCCCGAATAAATGCCTTAAAGATGCAAGGTAGGCATTTTGTTTTCTGTTGAAGCACAGTGCAAATACCAGTATTAGATTCACGCAAGATTCATTTGTCAGTCGGACCGATTCGAAAGACAAACCAAAGACAGGGTTGTCAGTGGAGAACGTGATCCAGAAAACAGGTCACCTTCAGCATGCTAGACAATGTTTGTTGAAATATTTATAGCCAAATGTTACGGCTTGTGTTAGTGATCAGACTGTGTCTATACAGAGGCATCGTAGGGTATAAACCATAACCAAATTTGTAGTACATCACCAGAGTGACCGTACGTGCATAAACTATCTCACAGAAGGCATTATAGTAATGTTCTGACTATTCCAAGGGCAAATAAACGGTAGTTAACAAGGTGAGAAATCCAAAAAATAAAGATGGACCAATATTGAAAAGTTCTGACCAGTTAACGGAAAGTGGTCTAAGGAAATTAATTATTTTATAGCCAATACAAAGAGAAATGGTCACACTGATTACCTGAAAAAGTTCTTCGATCGCTGTAAGACTTTCGGTTCTTGACAAACGACAGCTTGTTTGTTTTGGTGTTTTTCCACTAAAGTCCATAAATCACACGTCCTCTGACTAGTCGGTATTATTTTGTCGTCAGGTTTCGTTAGTTTTGTTGCACTGTTTTCACCTCTGACGATGATTCTGTCATGGTCAAGGCAGTAATAGAAGGTCATTCGTTCCACGTGGTCCAGATGTTGTCCAAGCCAATGGAATGCCGCCAAAACTAACTGAGCTAACAGACGACGCACACCGACCAGCACATAAGCATGTCCGAATCTGGAGGCAACACCCTGTGGATAGCAATCACCAAAAAGACGGATAGCTGTGACTACTACCTGGAAAACGCCAGCGTTGGTCAAGGTAAAACTGAGTGAGGTCAAAGTTACTTCATCATGAATTAAGGATGACAGCTTGATTGTATTCCCCATGAGTACACGCAGTTTTTGAGGTCGCTCATATAATTATACAGGCTGGACGGCACATGGGCGTGTGCTGTTGGTGAATGGTGTGAGTAACTCTAATGTCGACGTCTCAGAACAGAGCTTCTCAGCTTAACCATTAGTTCGACAAATGTAGATAAAAGCAGTTGGTCATCAAAACAATCATAAGTTGCTGTACAAAGATCTCGGGAAAACTAGTTTCGTTAAAGTGAACTACTTTGGTTGGACAGACAAATCTGTTTGCTGACACACAACTCTTGTGGCAATATTTTCCGCATAATGTTTACAGAGCCACAGTGGGGCTCTGCGATGGATGAAGGAAAACCAGTAGAAAAATTCCTAACAGTCCTTGAGAAGCGTGCACTGTGTTTGCTTCGCGTTGCAAGTAAAAAGATTCATCGCATCGGTTACTAAAAATTCCGCACTCGAAGTAAGCTCTGATGTTTGGTAAATTTTATCATATTCTCATATTGGAACTTCAATTTCATTACGTTTTCCATCTTTGAATATCTATCAAAATTTACGGTTTTATAAGCTAGATGATGCTCATGATCAAGCTTAGCGATGCGAATTAAATATGAGTTACCGACAAGTCGTTTGGCAAATTTGATAATTTAGAAGAGATCCATTTGCGGAAAATCTGGACTTCGGCTGGATACGAACCATCACCAGAAACATAGCGTTTCTGTGTTAGTTTACAATAGCGAAACATGGCCACTTAGGGTAGAAGATGTGAACCCTCTTCAGGTATTTAACCACCGATATATATGTTTGATCACTCACACCGGGTGGCTTCCACGAGTAAATAACGAGGAGGTTAGGAAGCGGGTGTTTGGTACTGATTGTTGAACGAGCTATTTCTTCCAATCCTTGCAGCTGCACAGATTTAGATGGTTGGGTCATGTAGTAAAGATGCCAGTTAGTCGTCCGCCACACCGAGCACACTTTGCCGACGCTGTGGCCGACTGGTGCGAGGTGGACAGATGATGACCTGGCGTAGACAAATGAAATCGTTCACCAAAGGGTTGATCACTTCCGATCGAGTTTGTCTCCCGGATTGGGACCCTCGCGACTCACAGAGTGGGTGACAGGAGACGTCAACTAATTTGGCTCAGTGTTGTGAATGTTGTCGTTGTTTGGCCCAGTTGTCTATGGTGCCATACTTTTGCTTACAGCTCGACTGTTTGTTTGCAAGGTGTAGGCACCTTGATGTTTTATATTTGAATATAAACGTAGCCATCTTCAGTAGTTAGGTCCCCCTTCCCGTCCTCTCTATTTTCTTTACTCTTCTTATATAGGGTTTGCTTTTGTTCTTCTTCATGGTTGTGTGGCAATTAATCACTAATGTTGTCCATGATGATGATGACGATGATGTTGATGATGATGATGTGAATGATAGCGATAATGGCGTTCACATATCTAACCCGCTCTTACAGGGGTTTCGTCACATGCTGCTACCTGTTCTAATATATTGAGCTGCAAACAGGTTTATAACTATACAGATAATTCATCTCGAAAATTCCCTTCGAGTCATAGAACATGAAGTGTAGCAAACATATGTTTTCGATAAAACCTCATCAGGTTGTTACAGTTATGAAGGAAACTAAGGCCAAAAACGGCTACTTGCGAAACTTGGTATTGGCTGAATCACTGACCCGTCGACTTACTAGTTCGCCTAAGAGAACGTTTAACGCAGCCAGACCGATTATCTTATTCACCGGTTCACCGCTGATTACTCTAAATCTGAAGGATAAGATGCCGGTCCACAACTCATCTATGATGATTTACTTGTTCGTTTGCGATTGTTCAGCAAACTGCGTGGTCGTACGACTCGGCGCTTGTCTAGAAGAATCAGAGAATATCATCCAGCATGACTCGGGATAGGTGAGAGAACAATCAATGATCAGTGCAATTGTAGGTCATCTGGCTGACAGTGATCATCAGGTCAACAGAGATCGGTCGTTTACTGTTGTCTACAGGGTTCCACCAAACCGGTCAAAACTCGTTCGCCGGCGTATGTTAGCTACTGTCGAGGCCACTAGCATTCGATTAAGTAATCCAACCTTGTATGGACAGAAAAACTTTGTTCAATCGCCCCAATCGCCCTGGCCATTAGTTGACTCACCCGATCGATATGTAAGCAGTTAACATCCGATCGGCGTCCACAGACACAAAATTAAGATGGCGTGAATTCTGGACCAATACAAAGTTTAGCATGTTACCGTTTGTAGTCTTAGTTTCTTTTATAACTGTAACAGCCTGATGAAATTTTCTCGAAAACATGTTTGCTACACTTCATGTTTTATATAGTTAATCGTCAAAATTTCAATGTGACTCGTGGCTGTTAATCATTTTAAAGAATCGTCACCGCACAAAAATTCCGTGAAGTTGAATTCCCAAAGTGCACGAGCATTTCAAGGGTGGCTATTTTCAAGGGATACCTGGTTAGGAAGTTTAATGTGGACTGTGGATAATCGGGATGTGTCGTGGGAACCAAAAGTGATAGTTTTGTAGACACGTAGCTATTTGTTACAAGAGTTGCTTTCAACAGGATTAGCCGAACATTTTTGAAATCAAATATAAAATGCGAAATGTTTATACTTTGATCACATTTGTGATCTGGTGAAGTGAAATTAAAACGTGCCATAGGTGACTGTGATATAAATAATGTTATACAGATTTATGAGCGCTTAAAATTGCATAATAAGTCCTTTGATAATTTCAATCCTCATGCACATGGAACATTCAAGATTCGACCCGAACGAGGTAAACTTATGAAATGACAGTGAATCAGTGGCATGTGAATCGAAATTATACGAACGATCCTACATTTAATATGAAAAACAGGACTTCTTCATTATGGCTTCATTCTAAATCTGACAAGGTGTATAATGTGCAAGTACACGTGAAACTGATGAAAGTGCACACAGTTTTCATCAACGGTTCTAAATCCGACGATGCCAATCTGAACAATTTTCAACCATGATCACGTGAAACGTTGACGAACAGAACATCACTGATTTCGTTGATGTTCTATTGGTTTCGCTGGACATATGAAGCTGCGATCAATAGCCACAAACATATGGACAGCAGTGTGGTTATATATACATATGTAAGTTATTCTATTACAGAGGGGTTCTTGGAAGCGCTGGAGATGACCAACATCGGGTTTAGTATGGCCAAAATCGAAGCGGTATTCTTTACGCTGTTGATCCTGATAAGTAAGTCCCTAACGTTCCAACTACTGAACCAATTTGTGTTATGGACTGCTGGCTAGTCATAATCGCGAACTATTTTAAAGTTGTAACAGACGATTAGGATTTCGCCAGTGTTAAGCTCACGCATATGTATTCACAATACAGTTAATCATGTATTTCATAGACGCTTTGATAGAACACACACACTGATAGCTATTTAGTGATGTCAAACTGGCCAGCAAAAAATGTAGAGTTGCTGAAGACGTAAAAGTCGACAAAAACATACTGTCAGACTCTAACACGAACAAAACTCGACTATGGTACTTCTTTCCAAAGGTAGTTGACTGAAAAGTCGGCGGGATTGCGATGGCTGTGAGTAACGCGTAGCTCATTTTAATCCTCATCGCCTATTACTCCAATGTAGTCAAAATACTGCAAAACAAATTAATGATTTCGATGAATTCAGCTGAGAGAGAAATTTTAGTCGTAGAAGTTAACATGCTTCTACTGCCTATCTACTCGAGGTGATGGGGGCGAATTGAACATTATTTACAAGGGAATATGATTGACACTTTGCGTGTGATAAAACTGTCGTGTTTAATTCGAGATCATTGATACACTGATCAGCTGGAGTACCACATGAAATCCTGGTGGGATGTGTAATACCGGCAATGGCAAGAAAATGTGCTGATGATGAGATCTAACAGCTGCGATGCTCGAACATAATGCTTCTTTTCGGAAGCGGTTGACTGAAGTTCTCGGAAATCGCAACAGCTGCGATCAGTTATGGGTAATGCTCAGTTTATTTATAAAGATCCCCTACTGCCCCTCAGTATTAATTGATATTCTTTAGTATTACTAATAGCAGAGATTAACTCAATGGTGATATACAACAAAAAGCAGCCATGATTATCTAAATTTAGAGATACGTGTTTAGAAATAATTGGATGGTAGTCGTGGAATTCTTGTCTGTACTCAAACCTTCGAAGTAACCGGGGACCTTTTCCTTATAAATAAGCAATCCCGTTTGAAAGTGAGTCTAGAACAAAATCTATTTTTTGGCTTACAACTTTCATTGCCTGGCTACAATAATTACCATTTTCTTTGGGCTAGTTAGGTCGAACACCAGACTTGAGAGGCAGGAATCTCTTTTAACAGTCTCTTTTTATCAGACTACGGGTCTAAAGAAGCGTTCACGTGGGAAGAAAAAATGCTGTTCACGCTGATTAACCTGTTGTCGCATTAATTTCTGCAGTTCATAAAGTATTGACAAGTTCATCGCCGTTCGCATTCTTATCAAGTTCTGATTTATAAAGTACTTTCCTTGAAGTCTTCTGCAACAACATGATACATGAGATTTGGTATGGGTTTTTTGAATAGGAAAAAATTGAACCGATAATAATCGTGTAATGTATAAAAACGGACACAAAATAATCCGGAATGCTACGGATGTTTCAGCTGTTTAGAAACTATCATTAAACTTGTTATCTCTACCTGTTTCTAGGTCCGTGATAATCGTTGTGTGATGCTGGATGCTGGATGCATTTTTAGCCGTAGAGTCTGGATAAGTAGAAGTCAAGGATGACTGATTTTTAATAGTGAATCGTCAATCGTTCTATGCAGAATACAGATTTTACAGCGATAAGATGGGAAAACATTAGCTTTTAACGAGTTATGGACAAATGAATGAGAATTTGTCAGATAGTTGAACACATTAAAATGGGTTGTTAACGTATTCACGACAAATCACACTTCAAACTGTGCAGTGAAACATGAGATAGATGACGGATTTTATTAAAACGGAGCGATGGGAACTCTTTGTTCTGCCTCGAACATAGTAGTAAGTGCTTCTCAAACAAAAAATGTTGAAACCTTTAAACAGTTTGCCCTATACCTTAACCTGAAGTCAAGAATGGGAAAAGATTACCAAAAAATGTTCACATACTTCTTTGATACACCCCTGTTTGTAAGCAACTCTGTTAGAGAGGAACGATACGGTGAATCGCATGTACATTTAAAATCTAAAAAGATGGTAGTTGTTGGACAGAGGACCAAATGCCTCCATACATAATTCTGCTAAGAGCGAACATTTGATCAACATATCGTGCGGGGAAAACCCTCCTGTTCTTCTCTAATATCTGCTTTTTGAGTTGCAGGTAGTTGACAAAATACAAGGGTTGCCAGAATCATGATACTGATTGGGATTAGATTACCTGGAATATAATTATCGTAAGAACCCTGAAATTCTGTCTGGAATATGTAAAACTGCTATCAAGTTACCACAATACAAAACAATGATTTCCGTCGCCCACACAGATTAAAACAACTGAGTCGAAGCCACTGCTAACGACTACACACGTTTTTCAGACAGTACCGGTCCGAGGTAATGTCTGTCAACAAACCAATTTCATTTGAGAGTTGTTCATTTTCACCGTTGTTGTTTAAATTGGCCATAGACTAATTAACAGAGTACCTTTCGTGGCACTGACAAGATGCTGGTTTGGACCTCCCACCCGCTGGAGAACTGACTGATCGTGATTATATCGATGACAGTTCGTTGTTGTTTGATAGATTTTAAGCAACACAGACGATGGTAGAGACTATTTCGCGTTCTGTTAAACATTTCGGAACGTGTTTTGTAGCCTCGAAGTGTGAAGTGCTTCAGCAAGATTGCTGTGATTAAGTAGAATTAGTATACAGTTATTAAGTTGTGGAGGTTGTTGAGTCGTCTCTTTAACTGAGAATGTTCTTCAGCACCCTTGGAATTATAAGGAGTGATATAGAAGCGTGTATCTCTAAGATCAGAGTGACGGAGAGGCATCTCTTCGAAGCGGATATAAAGTAACTGGTGAGATCGATCACTCAGAGTAGTGAACGTGAGCCGCCTTTAGGTATCTGATCACGGATATCTACGTCCGACCACTCGCATCGGGTGACACCAACCAGTAAGCAACGAAGTGGTTGTGGCGCCTGTATTTGGTAGTCAATGCCAAGCGAGTTCTTCTCTGCGATATTTAGGTTTGCATAGATTCAGATGGTTAGGTCACGCACTTAAGATGCCAGTCGGTCATCTGCCACATTGAGCACCCTTTGCCGCAGTTGTAGTCGCTTGAGTTAAGCTGCATGGTGGACAAGATGATTTGGCGTAGAAAAATAAAGTCGTTTACCGATATGTTGGTCAATGTAGATCGGACATTTCTCTCAACTGGCAGAACTGGCGATTCGCAGATTCGGTGGTTGGAGCTGGTTGATAAGTTGACGGTTAGTCGGGTTCAGTTGTGTGAATTTTTTCGTTGTTTGGCCGAGTTGTTCGTGAAATAATTGCATTTGGTAACGCATGTTAATAGAAGCTGTAAGGGAATTGTCTTGCTGATGACGGCTTACTTCAACTTACACCTCGGCTGTTTATTTACAAGTTGTATGCACTTTGGTGTTGAACTTTTAAATATGGATGCAGCTGTTTTCAATGGTCAGGTCCCTTCCTGTCCTCTACTGTTTTTTCCTTCTTCTTTTCGTCAAGGTCTTGCCCCTTCTTCGTATTTGTATTGCAAGTATGCATCAGTGAGAACCACTGGTCTATTGCTGCGTTTGACAATAAGAGTGACGATGAGAATGAAATGCCCGCGATGCCAGTTTTCGGTTCCTATTCCGGTGTAATCAGCATTATGTTAGAGAGATGATAACAGCGGTAGAGGGGACACGTGACTCAGGAAAAGTACGTGCTATATTCTGACATTTACCACCGGTAGCATGCTTAGAAGAATGGGCCCCTGGTCGTTGGAGGCGTGAACAATCAGAACACAGCTCAAGTTTTAGCACGAGTGTGGGTCAAACGGACGACCATGACGCACACAAAACAGATAGGACCGTTGAGATTCCAGATGTTCTTAACTTAACCACAGTGCTGACTTACTTCAACATCGACTTACAGGTTATCATGTTGTGTTATCTCCAGTGGTGTAAAGAAGATCGTTTCGGTAGGTTTCGACAAGTGGTCACCTCAGTGACATGTATTAGGAAAGAAGAGGAAATATTTTGCATTGTAAATACATAGTGGTTCGAAGACAGATTCTCTGTGGGGGAGCAAATGAATATGATATCAGAAGAATTACAGAATTCAAGTTTCCGCCTCAACGCATTAGCCTATCCGTTTGTCTTTTGCTTCTCAGATGCGGCAAACAAAATATTTCGCGGTCTGTCTTGACGATAGTTTGAACATTAAGAATGTCATGCTTTTAGAGTGGCTAGAACAGAGCGATGCCATGAACCCAAGCATGAACTTAAGAGACATCATCAGAAGGAAATTACAATGAAACAGGTGAACATTTCATCACAGTTAGAAGCTAAGGTGTGTGTTGTTGCAAGAATGACGGAATACTGGTGACAGAGTTTTAAAACCTCGAATAGAGAGCAATCATAAAGGGTTAGATTCACTTTTTAGGAAAAGCAGGCAATGTATGTTTCGTTGGCACATTTGAATTTGAATTCAGTATGCCTCACTCCAAACGGAAGAGGAGTTCTTATCCGATTTGTAGTTCGTGATTATCGTTATGTCATTTTATTTGTAATTTTAGGACTAATTAAAGCAAACGTTCTGCTCTGTACTTTTAACTAGTTGAGCAGAAATGAGCTCTAGTCAGAAACTTCACCAAGATAGTGCAAAAGAAAGTTGAGGGCCCTATAGAAATTCCATATCCTGTACATGTCACATTATCGCTTCACAATCAGGAACCTGAGGCCGATCGGTTGTGTTGCAGCAGAACAGCATTTGAAATCGCTGACGATGTGTTGAAATTCTTTGTGGACTGCTAAACGACCGTCGTGTAGGTATCATAAACACTAAGTGAAAAGTCCAAGATAAAGATCATTGCCAAATATCCTCAACCTGAACTAACCGTTACCCATCTTGTGGCCAAACTAAGCCCAATTTCTGCTTCCTTTACCTCAGTAGTTCAATACTCGGTGATAAAAATATCCGTATTCAGCTGACAAAATCAGAATGCCAAACATTCCACACTGCTGGTAATCCTTATGCAAAATAAAGTGCGCTAACCAGAAGATTTACTAGCCAAGGAAATACAAAATAACTACATCATGGGTGCCGGCGTGTAGTGTATTGTAACTAGATATAGTTTCCACTGTGTTGATACATACTCTGGAAAGAAGATGAGTAGATTCAGATGAAACTGTGCTGTGCGACCGCACGCGGATTTTGAAGATAGATCATTTGAAGGCTGTTTGTAACCTACTGTCTAGGTGTCCACGCTGTTACAGTCACGTCAAGTCTGTTAATCCGAATTTGCACAAAGGTATCCTCCTGTCACTACAGGTGACCTGAAATTAACATGGTCGCTTAAGCTTTGAAAATGGGGTCTTTATTTTAGATCCTGTACCATAATTAACAAACTCCATAATGTCCTCGTTCGAATTTAAATCGACTTAACCACAACAATCTTGTAAAAGTGTTTTAACCATGAAGCCGTACCGTACTTCCCAAGAAAAAGTGATGAGTTTTGTTCAATAATAATGATAACTTTTTGAAATAAACTGAAGACGTTTTGTAGGCTACGGAGAAATACTGTTCATTTGGTTGTATCAACTGGACCCAGTAACAGAACTTGTTTTACCTGTGTGATAGCTAATGTTGAAAGTTTAGGTAAGTACTTACAACAGCGGAGTGTTTGCTGAATCATAATGGACGTCACACATTAATGTAATAGGCGGTCTTCGAATGCTCATAAGTAGCCTACTAATTAACGGATAGTTGGTTTTGGGTTTAAGTGCATGAAATTGCAACCCTTTGGTGCACATATTATTACGAAAGTAACATACGTGTTTTCCTCTAGAGCACTAAACAGTCCGATTAGCCTCAGTAAGTGATTCTGTTACTACTTTGGTGACAGATGAATTCAACGGTGATTCCTGACCATGGTGAGGATGGGGAATTGTTTAAATGGATCCCCTAAATTTTTAAAATGGTACAATACACACGACGGTCAGAAGCCAAGGAATTTTCCTATTTGACGATCGCACTAATTGCTATAGCAGTGTTAATTTTATGGTTGCAAGCTCATAGAGACATGCGTGGCAATGTTCCGTAAACAAAACGTTACCTACTTGTTTAAATAGGTTCTTCTGGCGCAAAACTGTATGTGCCCACATTCACCAATGGAAAATCTAATCATTACCGTTAACTGCATTCAAGTCCATCGATGAACAACTATAAATGTCTGTCTTTGTAATCTTAACATACATTTGCTTTTGGTGGATTGAATCAAGGTCCCAGTTTCTATATCGGAAGATAATACAAGCGACTCTACCTGAAAGGACGCATATCAACTGACTAGAAAAGATCATTCAAATCAACCGGATTTGAACTCCCTTACCATGCAGCTGGTAACCCACCGTAGTTGTCGCTGATTGGTCTGCCTAATAGAAATGAAGAAAATTGGATAAGACGTAGATTGAAGTCATTCTCGAGAATGTGCTACAAGTAACAGTGTATTCCCGGTCAAAAATGGTCAGCACACTATTTGGAGCGGAAACAAATTTAACTAGTTTACAACTCAAGAGGTGTATTTTGATACAAGCATACACGTGTATGTATATAAATTAATTTCATGTAGAATAAAACTTTCCAACAAGATTGTATGGAATTAAACGAGTTCGATTGAGGGAAGTATTGTTCTTTCGACAGAAATGGATTCTGAATGAACATAGGTTTTAAGAGTAGCACATAACTCACTAATATCCCAACATGATAGTAGGGTAGGATGTTTAAATCTTGCTAATTGTTTCGATCAATTTGTCCTCAAATGTTGGCCACTATCAAACAGTAATTAATGTTACATGTAGGACTGCTAATGTCATACTGTTTATCTATCCCGAACTTGTATATCTGGATTCAAACTCCTTATATTCTTTCTCATAACAAACGCGCAATCTCAGGTAGGCAATGTACACATTTTCCTCTAAAACTCCAAAACGAAAACCATAGGATCATAAGAAAATAACGGTTTTAGTTTGCTTTGTTTCTGTACACGTAAATGAAATAAAACCACCTTACAATAAGTAAGATTTTTAAAGTGTAGTCCACACTTATGAGTAATAATCAAAACCTATCTTCATTTGTGCAATCCATTGCAGGTATTTATTGGACAATCGCATTACAAGACTTCCCTATAGAAACACCTGCAACGATTAGACCGACTGACAGCTCCAAACATAACATGACTGATCCGCAAAATATGACAGGACAAATGTGTACCAACTTCTTGGGTGTTCTGATCGATCACATGATCTACCGGGTAATCGCCGATCTGGAGGACCCGGTCCGGCTGAACAACATTAGTAACAGTTTGTTCGAACTATGGCATGGACGACTCCATGGACTAAAAACGTTACAGCGAACCTGCCCAATTCATTTGGAACACGATGAGATTTGGCTAAAAGCAAACGATACTCATCCGAATGCAGACATTACCATTCCAGATTGGATGCGAAAAACTGGAGATATTCTGCACCTTAGCTTTTGTTTAGGCATCCCGAAAAGCTTACGGTTGAGTGGCGTGATGACGATGTATGTGCTGTGGGACAGATACGGTCCAGAAAATGTATGTATTACACTGTCTGACATTTCTATACGAACTAAACTCAGTCTACGCTTGAATATTAATGGTACGATCCGGTTACAATTGTCCAGCATGCGAGTGGAACGTCTAAATCGTATCCAGTTCCTCTGCGATTCGGATGAAGACCAGGGAAAGCCCGAAGTTGAGTCAAAATCCGGTCAATCCCCCGGTTTTATTAGCAGTTACGGTACGTGGGCTGATTGGCTGGCGAACGGACCGCTCTATACCCCACTGCTGATTATATTGGAAGCTTCGTTGAGAGATAGTTTTTCTTCGTTACTCGAACAGCAAACAGATTGGTAGCATTCAGTCCTATAAAGTTCCGTATTCTCCAGCATTTTCACACAACGCTGAGTACACCGCATATCGATATTGTCCTTAAAAGAAGAGTTACACACAAATATCCTACATTCGAAATACACGTTTTGACTGACACAGAATTTTCTTCACGCTTGTCTTAGTGAGGGACATTTTGTGATCAGATCACCTTGGTTTCAGTACATCGAGCTCAGTGTGACAATTTAAATTTTGATGTTCATTTTGATAACGAGTGGTAAGTAAGTAGCACGATAAATCTACTAAAAAATAACTTTACACACGAAGTAATTTGAAACATCTGTATGTAATTGTAGGTAAGCTTAGAATAGCGGAAATTTTGTTATGAAAGTGGAGTTGCCGGGTATAGTTCAGGGATATGTCTCAGAAATTAAATGTTGGACCTGACTGCATTCGGTTTCAGGTCAGATAACGGATAGGTACAAAATGATAGTTAAGGTTTCCCGTTCGTCTAAGGATTACAATATAAGTACCAGTATAATCATAAGAAAATTGTAAACTAAACATTCAGTCAAAAATGATCGTATCTCTAGCGTCCCTGTAGGATTTTCAAACATCGGTTTGAAAAAGATTTCAGTTTTGCTCCTGTTAGAACTGGCCAGTAGTGCGTAGGTCTGGCACGGCAAGGATGAAATACAAACGAATGCGGCTGAATTTTCGCACACGATAATTCATCCTTGACTGATTCAAAATCAGTTACACAACTGTCAACAAAACTGCCTCACAAAAGCGTGACTGGAGATCAGTTTTCCGCCTTGATGAGGACATACATCACTGACTAACTCTGACAAGAACCAAACTTGAATACAAAGCTTCTTATCGAAACTGGTTAGCCCCAAAACCTGTCGGAATGTAAACATTGCTGTCAAACACGAATAATGTATTCATCGGATCCCCTACTATTTATCAGAATGAAGTAATCTGAAGGTTTTCTTTTCAAGGAAGATATACGTACATTTTGGGAGATACACATATATTTGTAAGATTATTAGTCCAAGTTTGCTGACATTTCTGTTTTAAAACAGATAGATTGGTAAGACAGAGTGCTTAGTAAATGAATGACAGCAGAACCGTATGTATGACGGCTGTTACACACAGATTCAAAACGGGACCTCTTTGCGAAAGTGAGCAATGGCTCTGATAGGTTGAACTGATGAGCTTAATGGGAAATCGACACGCTGTTGAGACAAACTACATACACCTATCAAAGCGGTTGAACATAGTATATCCCCTGGAACTGCACCAAGGGATAACACTATGGTTAAATATGTGGATCTTGGATTTAGAAAAAAGTTGAAAATATTTGGTCAGACGAACAGGATAAGTGACTAGATAACAGCACTGCTAATGTATTTGCAAGATGATGGATAAGGTTACATTGAGTTAAAAACAAATTTACATATGAGACATAGAACATGAGGAATTTCAATTTATTAAGGGCACTGCCATGAACAGATCACGGCAAACTGTTGTTTAGCGTTACACTTGAATATTTTACATATCACGACCTAGGGTAACACTGCCAGAACTCTAGTAACGACTGAGGTCAAGCCAGTCGACATATAATCACTGCAAGAACCCCGAAGTTCCATTTGGAATGTGTAAAACTGTTATCAAGTTACCACAACACAAAACATTGATTTGCGTCGCCCACACAAATTGAACCAAATACTAAGAACTACACACGTTTTGCAGAAAGTACTGGTCCGAGATGATGTCCACCAGCAACCCAATTTCATTTGAGAGTTGTACATTTTCACCACTGTTGTTTAATTTCGCCATAGACTAATTAATGAAGGACCTTTTCGATTAAGGGTGGTCTCAGGCAGCATCGAATGCGCGTACGTCCTATCGAATGCAACTGCGGCAGACTCAAGATTATGAAAACCACTGAATTTAACTGACTTTAGCGGGCTTCAGTTTCTCTTCTCAGATTTGTCGACAAACCAACTCCGTCCTGCTCTACTGAACACCAACTCCATCACCGGCTTCATTTGCATTTCCCATGGCATTCGTTTGCAAGATTCAAAATACCATACCATTCTTACTTGAAAGATGACAAGAGAGATGCTATCGATATTTGTCTATTGGTATATGTTATGTAAGTCACTTGACTGAAATCGTCCTTAATGTATTTATGCGACTGACGACCTCTTACAATGTAAACCAAGTGGTTAATCTATCTTAAAAAGCTGCGCCCCGTCATGCTGTGAAACACTCGGATGCATTTGTAGATCGTGCTAACCAACTACAACTCTCCGACGTTCAGACCGAGTTTTAGCGATTGCCGAGTATCCTAAGGATTGGAAAATGTCACAATATTCTTTAGAAGTGCACACAATACAACTGATAAACAGCTATAAATATTCGCCAACGACCGTTACCTTTGGGGTTTCATTGGAAGAGTTGATTACGTCATGAGACAAATACTGTCAAAATATAACACAAATTGAAACTGCAAAATAAAGGAGGTGAGACAAAGCCCCTCAAGATAAATTACATATTTGTTAGCTAGCTGTAACTGGACAGTCGGATGCGAGCGCACAAACGTTCTAAACACGCAAACTTGCCTGGTAGAAATTCAATTCTGTTTCTTCAAAATTCGACTGATTTTTTGTCGACCACATAGTGTCCACACCGACTACGCCAATCAATTTGTGCGTGGGGTCAGCAATTGGTATGACCACGCAAGAGGCCAAGTCATTCTGAACTGGCAACTTTTTCGGGTTGGGAGTGAGATCCAAACTGTCACCGACAGAACTGGGCATTTCCCCTGAAGCAGACTGAACAGGCGCCCTGTACGGGATAGTTTGTTTTGACACAGCACTAGGCGTTTGATGTTTTCGCCAGTAATAAATAGAGTATGTCGTGGCAGTAAGAAAGCGTGGTACGTGAATCATTGCAGCAGTTCTCAATGCCTGAAGTGGGATGAACATAACAACTTTTGGCAACAGCTAACAAATCACAAAGTCTATTTTGTGTGAGGTTGTTCATTTACTAATCCATAAAACTAAGTTTCCAGCTTAGTGTAACTGTTTCAGACAAAACTGAGCCACCATTTCGGCGCACTGATCTGGGCATAATAGGTGTCAACCTTCAGATTATCATAAACAGTCAGATAGATTTCATTTTACATCTGGATTATGTTACACACACGTCTGACCTCCTGGCGTGGTTTCTTGGTTGAGCTGGTAGGGCGCTTGTGGTATTCGGATCTGTTGTTTTTGTCAATGGTTCGAATCAATCAGAAGCCTTGATATTACAAACCCGTATCTGTTCGAAATCAGCGAATCCTCCTCGCCACTTCCGAATACTCGTACTCTCACCAGTAGTCGGAAGTTGATTCAGCCTCAGGAAGTTGCATTTAGATGACGGTGAGTCAGATGCAGATGTAGAAACTACAAGACTTCAGTTCCATCCCCTCTGAAGTCATGTTTACACTATGGCCTATCCTTTTCGTACGTGTTTGGCAGTTAAGCTGTTAACAAATTGTATACGGCTGACGAAAATGATGACGAAGATGATCATGATGATGCTGATCTTACCTGATTGAACTAATCTCCTAACAGATAGGTGGAACAAAACATATCTAGATTTAAACACATGAACTACTGGACGACATTTCTGCTACAAAATCTTGATTTGTTACGAGTGAGCTCATAATTAGTAACTTACAGGCGCCCTCATGTCTACGAATTACAGGATATCTGCTTATCAAATTTAACATCCAGACAGATTTCGAGTAGCTTGAAGCCTGTTGCCGTTAATTGTTCCGCAAATTCTGATGAAATATACGATTATTTTAAGTTGTTTGACACTAGCACAGTTCGTTTACACATTACAATACGGAATCATTTTGGAATCCAGAAATTGATGCTCATTAAACAGGAGCAAGCAGTGTTGTGAACATCAAGGTCACTGACGAATATATTATGACAATTGTTATTCGGATTTCTTAATTATTTCGACTAGCCAGGGGTGCGGTGTTGGACGTGAAATGAACATATCTACTGTCGGTTGTATTATGCGGCTGACGAAGAAAGACATCATGATGTAAATAATTGAAAACATTTGAAATAAAAAGTTGAGTGATTTTTTTGAAGGAAAATCTTCAACTTGAAACAATGCATTTAAACTTTTTCCTATTAATACCCATAGGAGTTGCTACATAGAGCAGTGATATGAAAAATTTGTAGCCTGATATGTGGATTGATAAATGGATTGAGAATGACACAACGTTATGAGCAAGTTGTAATACTCTACGTTTCAACCACCTCAGGTGGTCTACCTAAGGAGTGTTGTAATCGAAATCACATTAACAAAGGAACCTTTGTTAGGTGAGTTGAACATTGTGGTACTGTCTTCACGATAAGCAAAACTGCATCCACGTGCCTGGACCTTTAAGCAAATTTACCTAATTTCAGGTCGTCGGAGTATATCGCGAAGAGATACTGTAACTGTTCAAGTGATTCTAACAGAAAAAGTCACACCAAAGCGCACCAATCAGGCTACAGCCGTCGACGAATCCGCAGCAGTGACACTCGAAATTGATGAGTTCGTTTGAAATGAAGAAGTCCGGAGGCTTCAGTTGAATGCAAAAGTTGTAACTTAGTGGTATCTATGGTAGTGAACCGAAGTCCGGTCATATAAGAGATTGTGGCCCGTTTGAAGGTTCGTTGATCAAGGGTCTTCTTGTGATTTGATATGCTCCATGATAAGAAATATGGCGCAAAACTCATGGTATGTGTAATGGAAGTTTAAATTGGTTGTACGCATCACTTTACTATGAGCAGTGTTTCCGGTCATATACAAGAATTCCCCCATCGGTATGCAATCTCTGAGATACGCTCTTAGATCGAAGTCCACAGGTTACGGATTGTCTCTTAAGTACAGCATAGGTGTACACCATATACAAAAGGTCTGAAGTCGAAATAATCCTACGACAAAAACGATATCTATCTATGTGTCTGCTTGAAATTATCAAATTGTTTTGTGCAAACGTGTTACATAATAAAACGTCGAAAAATTGGAGTCGATTTTCAAACCATACCAAAAAGCTGAGATTTGGTTCGGAAGCGACCAGCTCCATTCCGACCAGCCATGAGGCTTCTTCCTCGGGAATCGCTGCAACGCATCTTAAACGCGATGGACCATTTGGTATAGGGTCGGCTGTCCATCGGCGTTCAGTAGCTGATGAACTGGTAAGAATGGAAATATTCGCACTGATTCGCTTTCCTTTGCCATATTTCATTGCGTCCTTGATGAGAGCCTGTTAAATCAATCATAATTCGTAAATTTTGCTTGAGATAAAATAACTCATACAATTTTTATAACGCCGTAGCTCAACACGACTAATATTCCTAAGAGTGTCTGTCTGAGGTGAACGTTGAAAAAGAAAATATAAATGCAAACAAACCATCCGAATTTCCGATGGGATTCGTTCAGTAACTTCAAAAAATCTATGCATCAGCAGTCAGTCAGACAGAAACTATTCTGTCAGCCTTATCGTTTAAATACGGGATTGACCAGAAAAATAATTGACCTTACTGGAGCATGTGAAGCCCATGCTTGGTGAGATTAAAGTTTACCGTTGTGATAATAATATCACGCTCTATCAAACGGTGTCGATTATCCCTAATGATTCAAAAACCTTAATTCTTATCACCTGTCTCGTTGCACATCCACGGGTGAGACATCTTCAGTTATTGTCACCACGTCATGGAAATTGCCATCACTGGCAAATGTTGCGCTAACAAGCGATCACAGAAGAAGGGAATATGCTACGTTCACTAAGCCATACCACGATTTCCCTGGAATCACTTGACCAAGCTCACAATCTCTTAGCTAGGTTTACTTGATAGCAAGGAAATCAATACACTTGAGGACCCACAGTCAAGGCCTGAGGTCACTTGGACCTACATTTCCATTCATTCAACTCAGTTTCAACTTTGGGTCTGCACTATGACTTTGGATATAGCTGATCCCGGCAGTAGTCCATAGAGTAGCAGAGGAATTGAAAGTACAATGGTAAAGCACGTGGAAGTCTTGAAGCTTTGTTTTCCTGTCTGTAAACATTAAGTGATTGACGCAAGGTCGGTTCTGCAAGTAAACTGATGACCGAATACAGATTGTTTAGAGTGCGATTCATCACTGTTATCGCAAACAAAAATAAATGTGCTTTTTGTAGATGAATACTTGTCACACAACCACAAAGAAAAGGCAGGCCTTGGCAAACGAGGTAAACGAAGAGGGTGGGGAGGGATCTAACCATAAAATGCAGCCTCATTCATAATTAGACAATGGGCATCAAGATGCAGGTAACTAGAAGAAAAATAACAGAGCTATACGAAACAGTAATGCGTCAACAGCAGGACAGCTTTATCGCGGTTTTCACTGTCTCGCCTCATTAAGTCTGCTCACATCACAGGTAACTCAGCCAAACAGTAACAACATTTACGCCACTGAGCTCCACCGACCGTCAACTCACCTAATGTCCCCTGTCACTGACTTTGTGACTGGTGAGGTCCCTAGCGTGGGAGACGAACCCAACACACAATGGCCAACACCTTGGTGAACGAGTACGTTTTCCCACGCCAGCTCACCATCTGTCCACGTCGTCCCTTACGTCAGTCAGTCGCAGCATGTACAAAACGTGCTCAGTTTGACAGACGCCTAGTTGGCATTTTTAATGTATGGCCTACCTACCTGAGTCTGTGTAAAGATAAATCTCACTTGGTTATCACCACCAAATACATACTTCGTCACCGTTTCGTAGCTAACCGGTTGGTGTCACCCGATGAGAGCGACCAAACGTTGACATGGATGGCCAGATACCTCAAGACGGTTCATGTCTGCTACCCTGGTTGGTCAGATGTCCTAGTAGCAAAGTAACAAAGTCGTCACAGTCTCCGTGTGGGTGAAACCTTTCAGCATCAAGAAGATACCTGTCTGCCACCAGAGGTGTCCTGGATAAGCGAATACTGTTCTAATGCAGAAGTAATTTACACTTTGTGGCTGCATTTCGGAATAGATAGCAGAGCGTTGAATTCTGTCTAATGTTGTTTGTGATGCTTGAAAATTGTCAAACTACAATACCCTTGAGTCAGCTTAATCAAGATCATTAAATCTTTTACTGGGTATTAGGCCCACGCTAGTATCTTGTGGTTTTCTTAGTCTCTCATTATTTCGCATCACACTTAAAATCACTAAAATTTACAGCCTAAGGGTATGCCACCCTTGGTACAGAAGTTTTCAGATACTCCCAATAAACGCGAGCTCAACCTGGACAAAAAGAGGGCCGACAATTAAGGTTAATCGTTTTGCAATCCGTTTCCTGGCAATGACTGGATGCTATTCTTACATCAAGCAGAAATGATTTGAGGACGCTTGCCCATCGGATTTGTCAACGAAAAGCGTGTACTCCGTTTCCCACTGCTGTCTCCCTATCTTAGTCAGTCAGTTGGCCTTCCATCCGGCGTACCAAGTCTTTCGTTTTGTAATTAGCACTGCTTTAACTCTTCACCGACAACAACAGTAATACCAGGACTTGTGCACCCAATTGGATTAGATACGGTTCGCCCGCATCACTCACGTTCAAGTTTGAGGAGTACACAAGAGTACGTGTGAAAAAGAACTGAGTCGATGGTAATCGGACAGTGCACGCCCATACTCTTCAATTGTACTGATGACAGTACGAGCTGCCTGACAAATGCGGCCCACTAGCGGCGTGTGAGTTAAACGATTAAACTGAGCCGGACATGTACCACAATTGATCGGGGTTTCGGATAAGTTCGGTTCATATTTCATCCTATATCACAACTCATCGAACAACCGGTTAAATTGTCTACAATTTAAAATTTACTTTTCAACTCTGGCAGAATGTAATTCAGTCGTGAAGTGACTCCGGTTCAACCGATTTATTCTTCAAGCACTATTGGGCATAGGTTAGATTGTTTCTCAAATATAACTATAAGATCCTTGATATGCGTGAACGCTGGCTTCTTGGGACTCTTTGAAGCTGTTGTTTGTGGGCTGTTATTTCATAATAAGTGTACACTACTCTAAGGTCGGGGAGTTAAACGAGTGATCGACTTTGGACTGCATACCACTAATTTGGTGGTGGTCGCACGGTAAACTTCATGTCTGGTGGACTTGATTTTCTCTATATCCTAAACGGTAAAAATTAGCCTGAACCTTTTACATGATGCCGCGAAGTAATGATTTGTTAGATCTCCTCGAGGAAAACCAACCACTGTGACCAAGCTTTCAACAGAAATTTGCAAATATGCCGGTGCAATCCGGTGTACGCATTCGAACACAGATATTGTTGACCAGCAGCATCAAGTAGCCCGATACCTCTTGTCTTCAGTGGCCATATTTTGTAACCGCAGAGTAAAACTGTTCCTGATATGGTCTTATAAATGCAACCCATCGTCTGATCTCACAGAAGTCTCTGACGTCAACTTAACGTAAAAGTGAGAAAGATTCTCCTTGCTTTCGATATGCTGGCTTCAATCACACTTCTCATAATATTGACACGCTAATTCTAAAGTACAAAGTCTGATCATAACCTTCAGAATTTTACTTATTTGCCTAAAGCACTAGGCACCGGTAAACAAAACCTGCTGCAACGAGGTAAAACTGAGAGGTAATCAACCAATATAGCAGATACTAATCACGAAGACTGATCGCTTCTGTCGTAGATTCGATAGGTCTGACTTTTCAAGGTGAGGATTTCAGTAAAATCGGTAGTTAACATTGGTAACCAACATGGCAACAATCCACAGTCAATGACATGCCTACATGGATTTTGATTTTACACACTCATGCCCTCTGCCATTTTAGTGGAAATTACCATGTGTAGAATTCCTTGTGATTGTTAAGTGAAAAACGGTTCAGTCAGCAGTCACACACTATCGGACTAATAACCATTTATGACTGAATATATGTACTTATGATTTTCATGGGTGATCGGGGATCTGTTCTCTAAAAGATGAAAATTAGTCATATTCGACCAAAGCATTTGCAGTCTTGTGGACAATTCAGACAACTCCTTTCAAAGAGATCAATAAGCTTTAGCTTTGCACTTGCTGAAACCAACCTACAATATGTATCAAGGTCCCGGCAGCAAGTTGTACTTGTGAGGTGACCATGTTGGACACTGTGCCAGTAACGACACATTAAGTATGAGTGTATTTTGACAGCTAAAAGCCCAAACATATTCGTCGTTAAGCACTGACATAACATAATAATCAACATGACAAGGTTCTACTGGACCAAATTTTCCAATCAGTGAAGCAGTTATGTACATTACCAACAACCTAACCACAATGTTTGAGCCTATTTGTGAGTGAATCTGTAGGTGATCTGGAGGTAATTTCGTGCCAGCTAATTTGCGTTTCACTTCTGTCATCAGTAAAGTTGGATGATTCCGGTTCGGGCCTGAAGGTCTTAATAAAATCTTGTATACAGTGTACTCAGTGGTATGTTACCTATAACTGTCACAATCATTCGTAAACAACTCATCTGTGTATTTCTCATTCCAACTAACGCTCAACTCCGGTTTTTTTTACAAAAATCTGAACGCAGATGTACTCCCACCCACGTTATTGTTCAGCAGTTTCAGTTTAGTTGGATATCAAAGTCCTTTAATTGACAATAATTCCACATTTTGTTTTCCTTCCCTCATACAAGTAGCATTGTCGTCTACGATCGCACGTGAATAAATTGTTATGGCTGAAGACTGCTTTTTACTTATGCAGAAATTTACTGTTTATCAAGACGGCGAGGTGCAAGCATTTCCTGTATTCTCATCAGTCGGTTACGTAAAACATTCAGCTATATAGGTTTAGAGCGTCGTGGTAAAACAATGAAATAAACGAGAGTCTAATGAGTGCATTCAGGGTAAGGTAAACGGTTTCACTGTCTTGGAAACACAATTACGTTTCGTCAACAGAGGACCGATGCGTGAAGCAGAATTATCGGTAACTCGGAAACCACCAACATCTTAGGATTTCGATTGCGCAGTAAGACCGTAAACGAAATAGGGAGATCAGTCATATGACCTGTCGCGGTTAAACGTCTCGCAATCGAAGACGCCGAATTTCTGTTTGCGTGCCGTCATGCTGACCCTCGTCGTATCATTGTCTGCACAAGCCAGTTGGAGATGTGCTCCACTTTCCTGTGCAGACGAACTGGTAGAAGAGATGTGAGACAGAGTTTTATGAGAAAGAACGTTCGGGCAGTAGAGATTAATCCTGCAGTTGGAAAGCAACAAGCACAATCCCGCTGCGGAATAAGTTCAGTCGATGGCAAATTTTAACTCTCGACTTATATCGGTAATGTTGTGGTCTCCCCTATAAGGAAGACTGATAAAAGTCTGCTTCTTTGACGGTGATTGTTCTTGAGAGACAGCCACTCGTTCCCTACAATGAACTTCAACAAATTCTTTCATGGTTCTGTATGGCAATCGCAATCCTAAGATGTTGCCGGTTTCCGAGTTGTTGATAATCCTGCTTCACGCATCGGCCCTCAATTGACAAAACATACTGAAGCAAGTACGTTCGTTTTCTCTGCACTGAGACCGTTTACCTCAATGTGAATGCATCCACATGACTATCGTTCATTTCATTGTTTTGTCGCCACGCTGTAACCTTAGATAGCTGAATATTTATGTAAACGGCTGATAAGAATACAAGAAATATTTGCATCCCACAGTTTACGTCTTCTTGCTGTCATAATGAACTGGATGAAAGGAACGCAGTGTTTAAAATTTCTTGCTATTTAATCTTCTTAGCTTAATATTTTATAGATCAAATCCTTTCTACATTGATCTCGGAAATGAAAACTTCACTCAAGCCCACTGTTTGGTTGGCTAGACTAAATTGGCTGTGGTATGATGGCTTCAGTTCATCCGTACCGTAGCCTGGTGGAGTCGGGTTCACACAAGATATGGAGTGTGTGTTAACAGAGCCGCTGCTGATTCACCTGTAGAACCATAAGAGTAAAAATTATGACTGGCCTCAATCCTCATTACAGATAATCTGACCATAGATACCTGCCACCACATATGATCATTCAGTTTACGTCAGACTATTACAAACACTTCAAAGTAAAAAAAATTCACGAAGACGTATTTCAGAATAGAACACTTATTCAATTGCACTCTATTCCATTTAACAAGAGTACTAGGTTGTCCACCTTCATAAACTACCGGTATTAGCTGTATGTTACTTCAAGTGGTCATCATTCATAGTTCCAGTTAATCCACGTTTTCGTGCAATCCAAAAAACACTGACCTCAAACAAAACCGGTACGACCAACAAATTTTATTTTTAACTGGCAACATTTTTTATGACCAGATTTGTATGACATGATAACCACCTTTTCGTTTGCACCAATAATTGAGCCAGTTACTGGCATCACAGGGTTGTAAAACACCAATTATATGCTACACGTCAATTTGACTTGTAAATAAGCTTTAGCATATAACATTTCTTTGTACTTTTGTAAGTAATGAATAGTTCATTTAACTTCATCCGGTCTAATTCTGTGTCAATGATGGAAGATTACCGGTAAGCCAGATTACCGATTACTTACAAGCTGTTCTAGAATTAGTCAACCTTTGTGTTAGATGATAATAGGCACATAGAGGGGTTGTGTGTGTGTTGTGTTGAAATTCAAGGATGTAATGCAAATATTCCTGAGTTAAGTTAGGAAAGGAAGAGGAGTTTAAGACCGCCGGCTTTCTTAACCATTTGACCATAAAACATTTCACGTGTGTACGCATGCTCACTCGGTTAAAATCGATCATGTGCATATTAAATAACAAACGAGATGAACAGACATCTCACTTTCGCGGACTTTTATATGGGTGAATGTGTGTATTTGATGTAAAATTTTTCTCCCATATCAACTGGCTGTCAGAGAAGTTAAAAAATTATCATTCTGAAACAGCTGCCTAAATATCGGCTAAAAAACCGATCGTGTTACCCATCGCCATACTCACGCAGTTTCTACGTCGATATTTAATACAGTTCCAAAGTCCCATATACCCAATCAATCGAACATGTTGCAAGATAATAGACTTTTGTTTCTCGAGTGCACAAACCAAGGCGTCGTGCATTTTGCGGAACAAATTACCGCCGCGTTAGTACAGAACGGCTGAATTAAGCAATTCTTCTGTAAGATAGTTTTGAGTGTATGTAGAACTCCACCAACAGGAACGATTACGCAACTTCACAGCCGAATATTGCAACATCTACCATCAGTTCTGACAAGTAATGTTTATTTTAAAAACATTGCACCCATAAACACCTTTCTTCAGTTTCGTACTCCCATACGATCAGGATGTTCATTAAGTTCGCTAATACTTATGCCCTACTACCGACACGGTAATTGTGAGCTCGGGCCCAGTTTCCGAGATCGCTTTTCACTGGGTCTGAGGTGCCTAAAAATACTCATCGTACATGTGACGTAGCATGTCACGTGACAGCACACACCTTGTGGCACAGAAGCCCCAAGTTTACCCTAGCTTTAACACGTGTTATGTATTTGTAACGAATTTAAAGGTGCACAGGATCGCTCTGTTCATATGAACCTTTTCAGGCAAAATGCCTTCTGAACAGAAGAGTTTCCCATGCAAATGAGGCGAGGGTAATGCTCGCTACTTTGTTTAGTTATTTATGGATAGGGCCAAATCAGAACAGCTGATTTACACTATTGGATTAGACGAGTCAGCATGCGTTTTAACCCAGGTTGTTAAACACTTTCGTTTGAAAAACGCCGGAAACATTTATTGTTATTCAGCCTTCCATTCTGAGAGCTTATTTTCATACGAGATATCGAAATCCTGCCTTTTTTCACTTTCTTTTAAGAGTTTTGTCGTCAAGCCAAACGTAACTCCTCATTTGATTTTTTTAAAGTTTTTTAATCAGCCGCTCACCCTTGTTCACTTTTCTCGTATGCTTTGAGACAGTTGGCTGACGTCAAATGACTGGCTGTTGAATCAAGACATTATTGACTTATCCAATGATATTAACTGTATGGAATATACATTATTTAACATCCGGTGGATCTATACAAGTTAACTTGTTTTGTTTGGGAAGTGTAACCCTCGATAACACAAAAGAATGGGAGGGTAAATCGTATGTTCTTCTGACATTTTGTAAGTGAAGCATGTCCAACCTCATGGACGGACTTGTACTCACATGAGTCATGTGGTTCAAGCTACACACTCAAACCGCAGAGTTCATTCGAGGCCAACATCAACCCTACGGAGCCATACGCATGAGCAAATTTACAAACGAAATTCTGTATCACATTTAAGTTACCACCACTTGAAAACCTCCCAAATAGATGTCAAGAAGAATCGGATGTGGTGAAGTATTCGTATATGGTCACGTTCAGGTGATCAATTGGTAGCATGGAGTGTTGAGATTAAATTATGTTCGAACAGTAAAAATTAGTGAACCTCAAGCAAACAGAGGCCTAATGATGACACTGATATAACACTAGTGAAGTACATCACCGTCCCAGTGTGCAGCTCGTGCTGATGTGCAGTGTCAGCTTATTTGCGTTTCTCTACTACTTTGATAGGAAGTCAAGAATGTGATGTTACATAAACTAATGAAAGGTAATCTTAGGCAGTAAATTTGAAAATCAAAGTGGGATCCAACGGAAACCGAATTTATAGTGGATACATTCAGAACCTCCGTGGATTGGCGAATGTCTATGGTTAAATTTGAAGTAATCACAACAACGCGCAGCATACTATGGCTCTCGTAGTTGTTATCTAAAATTTTGTACATGTGATTCAAAAACTGCGTAACATTTTTTCTCAGGATACCCTCACTTTATACAACAAAGTTAGTGGTCCTCAAACTCGTAGGAGAGGAGACATTAATTATTTCAGTTTGTGATTGATTCATACAACTGTCTGTCTCAACAGTACAGTAACGACCACTTGAAACAACAGGATCATAAAGAGGGTCAATTGCTCAGTACGTATGATCTGTTGGCCAAGGCCATATATTCCAGTGATATGCACGTGACAAAAATACGTGTCAAGTTTGATTGTCGTTGTTTTCGTCAGCTAGTCCGCATCGAGTGGAATTTATCTTTGAACGAATGCAACGCTTGTTAGACAGTGCTTCCGGAACGTAGGTTACTCGTTCTGTTGGCTAAACAATGATAATTCACTATTTGCAATGGTTGTGTCGTGTACTCTCTATACGATCCGACCGTATAGCACATCAGGCACACGAAGACGATTAATGGTTTAGTAAAACGTGACCACTGTCTACGGTAACCATAGCAATTTCGCCGAACAAATTTTATAGACATCACTTGGCAAGTTAAATACATCATGCTCATTCAAATGCACTATCCGACACTGCGAAGTATCGCAGTTCACGGCTATTCAGTTTCTACATAATTTCAACCATTCTCTATGACCTTTTTTTCAATTCTATCTCTCTTGAAGTCAGTTTTCTAGAATATTCATTGTCACTTTCGTGGTGAATGGTGGCTCAAGCTGCCATATCATCTGATCAGCCTAAAGGTTGTAGATTTTTCCGTGTATATTATACTGACGAGCTAGAAGTCTACTGTCCGATTATAAAACACAGGATTTGCAGAATCACTCATGAGAAGATACAGGTTGTAATTTGACATATCAACTGCGTACAAAAACCATTAACACACCCAGGTGTTAGACATCGATAATCAGAGTGGGTCAGTAAACTTACTAGTTTTGGATAGTTAATTGTAACATCGCCAGTTTGCTGATTCTATTTCGTAAGTTTGCTACAACTGTTTCACCTGAAAATTGGAAGGTTTTATTGTAACTTCGGCACTCGTGTTTGAGAACTTATTAGAATAGTCGTCGATTTGTCTAGCCTGGATGCCTTGATGATGTGTACACTGAAATAGCACACCGTGTAGCTGCTTTTGTTTGTTATGTTAAGTGTGAGCTATGTACTTCAGCATCATCAGCAGTCCCATTAGGAGACTGTATAAATTAGTTAGCTTGCACGGAAGAGGTTCAGTGAGCGACTTTTACCCACCGACAGTGTCTGCAGAGCACTAGCCAGGTTTGAGATGGAAAGGCCACATTGTCATTGGCGAGGCTTGATGCTTGTACATTAGGACTAGACCACTGCTGCTAACCAGCTGACAAACCAGCTTGGTTTTACAGATGCCATTAGTTGGAACATTTCTCAAGCATATCATTCTACTGCTTGCCACGTCGTATTCATTTTATGTGTGTTAAAAGTCACAGTTTGTTTACCAGTGTTTGCTTGGAGTTCAGAGTTGAAAAACCCTTGATATCAGAGCTAAGTTCAACAGAAATTCTTTTAGCTCCTTTGTTTGATGTGACAAAAATACATGGTCACTGGGGCTCGTATTGTGAGTTTATGTTTTGTTTCACTCATTCTAACCGTTGATTATTCATCTCAGTGCCTTCGAAGGATTATATGTTCATTCTTCTCTGATATCAGTTGTCTACAATTGGCTTATGCCTTCTGTCTATATACATGGGTGTGGATAGCAATTTTTAAAATAACAGTTAAAAGCACGGTAAATTCGTTCAGTTGACAATCATTTCAACCTCAGTTTAATTCTGTTTTTAAAAGTTGCACTTAAATTTGCGCAGTTTTCCTTGGAGCATAAACATTACTGAAACAGATTACTACTGTCACACCTTTGCAACGTGGTCACGTGAAGATTATTTGATTGTTAAATATGTGGGACGAACTAATATGTTTCGGATTTGGTTGCCTGATAACCCGATTTCTATGAACGGCTAAGTTAATGGGGAGTTCCACTCACAAAAAACCACCTCACCATATGTAGGTACGCAAAAATAACCAACACATTGTGGAATAATTTCGCAGAACAATTTGTAACACAAACAATATGACGTTTCCAAATATACCACCTTTGTGATTGTTTACGCCAGAATCCACAGTAGGAACCATGTGGCTAAATCTGCTAGGTACAATTTACCTGAAACACCGCTCGATAAACCCTATTGATGCTGGTGACCGATTCCTTTGCTGCGTTGTCTATTGTTTGTAACCACGCCTGCCGGTCATTCATCATGACTTGTTGCTGCAAATCACGTTGTTGGCGTTGGGCCACAAAATCGGCCAGGTTATCGAGCGTTTCCAAGCTAAATGAACTGTCTAGCTTCGTAGACAAATGCAACTTCGGCCAAATGGTGTTGATCATCAGAAACTGGAAATCATGTTGATTAAGCGGAATTGTTTGAGAGCTTGGTACTGTCAGCGGTTTCTTTACACTCATGGAATCCGCATTAACTGAAAAGTTCAACTGACTGGCTTTCGGTTCGGATCCTTCCATCGTCTTGGGAGCAACCTGGATCGCTTGACTGGTGAATTGAACATGTTGGATTAACTTTCGTTTAGCTGAATAAAAATATGAATGAATATTTGCGTTCATCATTTCTCCGAGTTGTAAGCTTCCAGGATTTTTAAAAATGTCATTAAATGTTGTTCTCAAATGTGGTACAACGTAAGTCAATAAGAATGTGTTCACAATCATGCTGTTTACCAGAAAATGAATGCTCGGGGGATTGCTTTTTTCTATTGTTAAGGCTGAGGCTATCTAGGGAGGCATATGGGGTAAACGAAGTTCAATCACAGCACTGTAGTGATGTACCTGCAGTCGGGTATATCGAGTTTTCCCTACTGTTCTGTTTTCTAATCGAAAACCTCACCCTATTTAAAAACACATTATGCCACTACATTCAGAACAGCACACTAACTTATGAGAAAACGTTGTCCACTGGTAACGAGACTGTATATATCGAACCGACCAATTGAGTACTGGTTTATGGTATGGTTAATTGATCTTTCACTGTAGAGTAATGACGAATGGGAGACAAACAAGCTGAGGGTTGTTCTGTGCAAAATTCATGGAGTATATACCGACAACTCTGGTGGAACAACCGAGTTTCAAGTTGAGCATCTTTCATACTTATCAGTAACTTCCGAATTCAGATAGACTTTCGAACTAGCCTCTTTCAAAAAGTGGTGCTATATTCAAATTTCGTTCTTTTGAAAGTCCATCAATTTTGCACATTACTACCATGGCGGGCTACAGTTTCTTTCACAGGGAAACCGTGTCAATCAATAGACTGTTGACTTCGCATTAGGCATGACCGAATTATCATATGCAAGCACAATCACTTCGGTTATGAGTATTGATCAGGTTGCCCGATCGTTTTGATAGGAGGCGTAGATCGTCCCCACTGATTAAGCACCGATTGTTTGTGGTCAGCAGACGATCAAACAATCCAAACAGCGCTGATAATTGATCATAATTTAACACTGAGATGAAATGTGTGGATGCATACCTCTTGTCGATGATCACTGAAGTCATGGTCAAACATGAGAAAAATAGATGTATAAATTAAAATGGTAGAAAACCGGAATCCATCTTTGATCATCAGGAAGATAACAAACAGAGAAAGACGCAAATCCGTTAACATTCACTTGGGTCGTTATGGGGTTAAAAATTTGATTCGGCGAAGTAAGAGAACAGTGCTACAGAAAATAATCACCCAACGGAGACATAAACTGGTGCAAGTGTTACCTCAGTATACGCCAACAGGAAGAAGAAAAGTAAAATATGCTTGTGCAAAAATGAATTTCAGGCAGTAGAAAACCAAGAGAACATTGTGAAGGTTTGTTAGGCGGAAGACTAGAAGTCCTCTCAATGGCAAGCACCACAGGCTGTCCAAATTAACAAAGAGTAAGAGCTTAACTGAATAATTCCACTTCCAGATCGAGTATACCTAGGACAGAATTGATGGTGTATGACTAATCTCTAACTTGAAACACCGCTGAGATTAATTCTAAGAGAGGATTCATGAGAAAAGTTAAATCTTCTTCCAGGTGTACTTAGCTTGAAAACGGAACCATTCGAACAACTTACAAAAATATGTCGTCTCAGGTAACAAAATTTCTGTTGTGAAATGAGTTCCTTGTTACAGCAACTAATGGACCAAAATGATAGGGATAACTGTTGTACTGTACATTATTTTTGATTTAGAAGATCAAGATTCTGTTAACTTGGTCACAAGTAGATTAGCATTTCTAGCTGGTTGTGTTTTTCTCTTCCCTAAGCCTGATTTTATCCATCTATCTAGTCCAAGGATTTTATAGTGAACAAAGTACTTTTACGACTACGCATATAAATGAAGTTAACCACATAAACGAAATACCTTTTATAAGTGCAGGAAGATAATAACCCTTTTGGTATTGACTGATCTCTTCCTCGACCAGCTGAAGTTTCACAAAACCAACGGAATCATTGTCCATGGCAACAAATAGATTGGACAGTTTGTTGTTGACATTCTCCATGAAAGAACTGAAGTTGGCCTGAAAGCAATGACAAAATCAATGAGAATGGATTCTGGGATGTATTTAGCGGGTTTGAATAAATGTCACCGTGTGACTCATCAGAACATTTGTGAATGTTTCAAACGACCCATTTGTTCAGGTTTGCATAGAAAGTGGAAGTACAATGAACATCCCCGGTAGAATGTATCTCAGAATACTTGTTCGATCTGATGAGAGATAAGTATGTAATGTATGTAATGTAATGTAATGTTTCAAAAATTTCGTATAATTTTCAGACAAACGTTGGGCGGAGGATCACATATTGCAGGTGTTTTACACGAACGGGTGTTCTCATCGGTCGAAATTACTACTCACCATTGAGCTTGAAAACTTTTTTGATTATATATTGAACGAAATAAAAAGTAATTAATGAGTAGCGAGAATCCTATTCATTCAACAAACCGAACACTGCTTACAAATGATCGCAGCTCCCGTACGATCGTAGACGTTTCACTCATTCCTTTTTTCGAAGAGAAGTACTCTGCTCAAGTTTTGGTTTGTTTAAGCTAATCATTGGCGTAGATTCTTGGCACGACGGGGATTACTTACAAGCAAATGCGGCTGAGCATTTGTAAACGATAATACATTAGTGTCTAATACAAGGTCAGTGGCATAGTGGCTAACAATTTTTTCGCTTGAGAGTGCAGTCGAAGTTCAAATCCCTGCTTAGATATGGATAAGCAAAACAAATGAATTTAGGCGAGAGCGCGGCTTGAGTCCAGTGTTTTTTTTTACAAAAGAGTCTGACAAAGTTGTTCATGGGAATGCAACACTTGCAATCATTTGTGAATGAAGTTCAATTCACATTAAACAAACTGAAAGGAAACTGGAACGTTAATGATTGTCATTCCCAACAAACAATAATGAGAGCACTAATGCATAGGTCGTATATTCTAATTCCTAGTTTTAAAACGTTTCTTACTCATGCCGACTTTCTTAGAGTCATCTAGAAAAAGCTGGAATAATTTATGTGACTGAAAACACTTGGATGGTCTACCGCATGTACTTGTTTTCCTCGAACATTTAACGAAAAGTGTGTGGTACTAACAAGGTATTGTCATATGTATTACGAGGTAAAACTGTGCTAATATCCGAAAACTTTTTTTCAGTCTATTTATGTCAAATTCAAATAGATCATTATTGGCAGCAGATAAACAAACTATGAAAAAGCAGTTGACTGAATTTTACCGACTTAGCCTTCATGCAGACAAAAGCACACGCAAAGCTAGTGGAGAAAGCCTAGACAAAATAATACGAACATTCTACACGAAAGAATTCTGCAAACCACTGGTAGATATTGTTTCCGTTACTACCGTTCTGCACCTCGATAACTGTTTTCGACAAGCTACTTTCAAATTACGCAGTGCATGGTGTAGCGGTTGACACATGTCATACGAGGTCACACGTAGGTACACTTCTTATAGCAAGATGTAGAACATTAACTGTTAAACCCGTTAATGCTCGCCCACTGGAGCCTCACCAATCTAACCACCATGATGTACATCTTGATATCTTTACATATTTGGCTTTCTCAGCCAGTGATACTGCTGCAACCTACCAGTGGCAAGCCCCCATTACATATTACGGTCCGCCTTGAAGCACCCATTTTTATCCATTGCTAAGAGCTTAACTATTTACAACTATAAAGTTTTCATCTGAAACCCTACTAAACAAGGTTTCACGAAACACTTATCGAACATTGGCTACAGACAAACTGTCTTAGTATTAGCAATGGCGTAATCTTATTAAACTTTGGAAAGGTATATTTAGTGTAACACCAAACACATAAGAAGGAGTCTGTTTACTATCAGTACTACAGATAGGAAGTTGATTTTCGTTGTTTTCACTAAGTTTATGTACAAATGTCTACTGGTTTCTATTGAGTTCAGATACAACAATGTCTGCCGGGGAGAGAAAAGTATAATTGCGAAAGTCTGAGTAAGGTCGGTGAGGACTATTTGACCGAAAGATCAAATGATTATCTTAACAGTTCAGCGCTACTTACCCGCTAATGATTATAACTAACCATCCATAAGGAGTTAGTGAGATTGCAGGTAAAAAGTGGGTCTCAGAAATTCACAACTTGGTGTAACGACATGACAGCTGGGTTGAACGCTATCGGAAACAATTCTACTAGTAACAGTTGACTAATCTGGTTGTAGATAGAGAAGTAGCATTTCAACTCATAGTTTGTCGGTGAACAAAAATTGGTTTTGAAGTCTAAATCATTGAAATGTGATAGAAATTAAAGCCTGGATTCCTTAACTTTCAATGTTCTCAGAGTAGCTCAGGTTAAGTTATTGTCTGATATGACCATACTCCTTCAATTCTTTTAGAAGAAACGGAGAATTTCTCATGTAAGCTTACAAACGATCGTTCATATATTCAAAAGAATGTCAAGACATCATGTAATATCATTCGAGACGTTCCCAGTCACAAAACGTTGTGAATTCCGAAACACAAGTGGAAAAAAAATTTCAAAATACAACAAGCAAGCCTCAAGTTTCACAGTGGATGCATCAGTCAGAAAATACACACTGTCTCAGGTAGCTAAACAATGATTTCACTCTTCTCAGTGAATGACCGCAATACTTTTAATCCAAAGACAATTTACGATTAGGTTGTTCCAACGATGAGCACACGGGCGACGTTTCCTAACGAATTTCTCCCACAGACAACTGAAGACCAGGTTTTATCGATTAAGCTGCAGAACCAGTCTGTGCGGGATTCATCTTGTACCATTAAAATGCAAAATTTTATTACTAGACTGGGTTGGTGCTGATCCGACTTTTATTACTGCGGTCAGACAGTCTGGGCAAGTTGATCGTCTAACCTACTTGCGTAGTGTTATATCATAATTCTGTAACAGTGCTGACGGGAGTGTCCATAAGGTTAATGGAAGCTTGGAATGCACTTGCTAAACTACGATACGTAATGGTGTCCCCGAGACTTCAAACTGTCGACTAGAAAGAGAATGTACAAAGCAAATGTACATTCAGGTTTGCTTTTTGGATCAGTGCCCTGGTTCATTCGTATGGGTATTACTTATGGGATCTTGGTTTTCAGCCACCGTTTCCTCCATGACGGTTCGTCGGCATGTATTTGAAAAAGCTACAGGGTGGCGTCCGATAATCGAGATACAGGAAGTGTACAGCACACATTGTTTAGACTACGGTTCCACACCAATGGGGCTGCTTGTCATCGAAATAAACTTCAAGGTGGCTTGGTGATGATGCGATTTCGGTTTTAAACATCTCGTTCTCATTACTGGGCAAGTTTGAAAGATGTTGTCTTAAATGTTTTGGCGTGCACGCGGCCGTTCACGTTGCTGGCTAGAAACGCTGTGTAACATGGAAATGTGAAGCAGTGAACAGTGTGCTTGTCTGTGTTCCTGTGACTGCTAACTGTTCTTATTTACAGACATGAATTTTTCTCATTTTTCCTCCCCAAGGTCTCGTGCTTTTATCCACTTCGTGGACTGTTGTTTCATTTATCAAACCGTTTGATCCAGGCCACGTGTGGCCGCGGTCTGTTGTGTCCTGTTAGATGCGCGCGAACAAAAAACGTGACTGTTTGCAGGGCAGATTTGCATGACTCAATCATTCATAGCTAGTCGGACCACCTTGTTTATGTCCAGTTGGACTGGGTCATGTAACCTTGCTCAGTGGACGGTTGACCTGGTTGGCCTGCTTACCCTTTCACAGTCTATCACCTTGCCACAAAATATTACCTACATGCAAACGCCTACACTTCTTACAGTACAAATGTCCTCCTTGTTACAACAAAACATTCCTGCTTAACTGTATCTACCTTCCATATTCACGGCACAACTACATGGTCTACTTATTGCAATACACGAGTTTCTTTGATGATGGCTTTTGCACTTATGGGACAGAAAACAACCCAAGGCTGAAAATGTGTATATGTGCATACTTTTTTAGGGGAGCTTCATAGTCATGGACATGGACTCTAAACCAATCTGGATACTATTTGCCTAACTAGGCAGAATTCTTTTCACAGCAGTTAATAGGATATTCAGACATGTTTGAACGACTGTTTTTTAAGACCTATATTAACACGAACTCAGGCACGTGAAATATGATTTTGGCTGGACCATAGACACAACATCAAGGCTCGGCAATTGGGTCGACTTTCAAGACCACTTGGTGGGCTCTACTATCCAAGCTCATCCGGCGAGCGAGATTGTATCCAGTCACTGTTGAGCAGTCCTGTCAAGATATGGAGTAGCGTCGTCTTGTTGGTGTTCAGATTCTTCAGGTAGCCTTTTGGCAAGATGTTTTATTAGAAGGTAAATTGCGATCATTTCAAAGAGCGTGCGATAAAACAGCCCTTTGATTGGTAGGCGACATCACTTACATAGGTGCAACATAAAGAGTCAGGTGGATTACAAGCTATTTGTCGAAATAGAAACGGATTTTATACCAAACGTTCTTAGACACGCAGAATACCGATGGGGCCTTTTTTGAGCTTGTCAGATTTTGAGGTGTTCACGTAATTTTTCCGAAGAAATTGTTACTCATGTCATCGTTATCTGGGTACTGATAGCTATATATCGTTTTCCACTGTTTTCTCTTACAGTATAAACTGAGTTCTAATGAAATTGTATTTCCCCGTCTTGTCTTGTGTGCTCGGCCTTAGCTAAATCGAGTACCAGGTGCCGTTTGACTGGACCTGGTCACAGAGACTTTAGTTTTAACTGTCGGGTAGAGCCATTCCTGAAGAAAAGAATTTTGGACTTTATCTTATTGGATTACTCGGTATGCTTCATCCTAAATTGAACTTCTATTTTTTATGGGTCCATTATACAGTTAACTGCAGGAGACAACTATGACCTAACTCACTTATCCAAACGACTGAAGGCCATAATCATTAAATTGACCATAGTGACTATGTCAAACCGCCCCACCTACCATAGTCATTTCCTCTCACTTTCGCCTTATGTACATGGCTTCCGTAGTCCATGCTCACAACTTCAGCAGTGCGTGTGTTTTTTTACGGCTGAGATTGACTTAGAAGCTTACAAATATAGCTGAACTGGTGGTGTGCATAATGGCAAAACATATCACGGCATTTCTGTGATAACCAAGTGGCCTTACATTGATAAGTGCTGCTTTTTCAAGAGTAACTACAGGTTCACCAGATTTTCTGACTAACTGAGTTATGCAAACCAAAAATGGGTAGGTCTGTTCCCATATTTGTCATACTTCCAGCTATAGTGAGCAATGTATGATTTGGCGAATTCTACTTCACTGTCGGCTGCGTAGATGAGTTCAAGTGACAGCGATAATCAATCGGATCGTACTACTCATGAGTAGACAGGCTTACCTAAGTATCCAGGTGCCAAAGTGATCAGAATGTAAATATAAGGAAGATTAGATAACAGATTAGCAGTAAACAGCGCTTTCCACACACGAATTTGTGACTGAAGCGTGTCCGGCTTTTGGATTATTAATACGTGCAAATGTGCGCCCTTGTGTTTTCTCCGCTGATGATTTGTATACCAGCTGCGTCGATTCACCCGCGTTTTCTGTACCATGACACTAAACTGTACTAAGCTGTATGTTTTCACTCTCGTCCAAATGGTCCCACAATGTTTGTTAGCTGTCTACGTTGGTTTGCACCCAGACAACCTAATCCAGCCAAACGACTGACTCGTATCGTATATCTACGTTAAACGACATTATTATTATTATATGTAATTAAACGTAACTGGTATGTCGTATAACAACCGTAATCCGATGCCGACGGAATATGAAACTAACGAGTGACATAACGCTTGTTGGAACTAACTGTAAAAATTTCGGATGAGTGTTAATGGATAGATAGATTTTGTAGTGTTTATTATGATTAGTTTGAATTACTTAATTTCTGAGACATTCCTTCGAATGGGCTTGCGTTTGTATTTTGAACCGCTGATAAGGTACCACACCAAAAGCTTCATTCAACCTATATGAATATATACGCGGTAGTGTACGTTGACTTCGTTGAAAATCTTTTAGGTGTATCGCTTATAACAACTGCCGTTTGCGGTTTCCGTTTCTGCCACTATTTTAAATCTTGAGGAGGGCAGCGATGAAGTATCGATAACCACGAGGCTAAAAACAATCATGATGGTAAGGATTAGACAAACTGTGATGATGATGATGATGATGATGATGATGATGATGATGATGATGATGATGATGATGATGATGATGATGATAATGATGACTATGAAAACTAGAAGTACGTATGTAAATCAGCTTTAGAGGTAAGCACAATGGTACAACAGTAACTACCTGCATTAGCATTTTCTCTCGCCAAATTCGGTCTTCATGATATTGTCGCTCAAGGAATGTGACAAATTTTTGTATGACAGTCTTTGGTGCACCGTCTCGAAGGAAACAGTCCATCATGTGCAAAAATTGTGCCAGAGTCAGTTTGTCCGGTTGATAACCAAAGCTAAGTTGCCTTATAGATTGTGTGCTAGTTGATCTGCTATACAACGTAGATCGCGCGCTGAGGGCGTCAATCAAAGCTAGAATAAATCAAAAGATACATGGTGTACGTACGATTTGTTACAAAGTTGGCTTGTCATAATGCAAACATACTCCATAACCAACTACATATTTCGCGTTCAGCCACATTTCCTGTATCACTGAATAATGTAATACCCAAGTTTAGACCACACTAACTTATGCAGTCTTTTACGGACGAGAACTAAAAGTTCGGTTTCCTGAATCCGGTCCACATGATTCAATACAAAAATTGAGAAAAAGTCAAACCATCTACCTGAAGTTTTTAACAGCTTCCGGAATCGGCGATAGAGGTTGACTTGAACAGAGAAGTCAAAAACAGTTTTTCGTATAATTCGTCCCAAGTACTTTTAAGTGCATCTCGTCAGGCACATATTGCAGTCTAAAGTCTTACTTAGCACTGTTCAGTGGACGTTAAGAAACGAGACGATAAAGTCAATAACCACACACACATCAATTCACATCAGTCACCAGGGCAATGTAGTACGTATGAGCAGGTCTTTCTGCACGTAGAAGGATGGATACTGATTGCCCTCCCCGCAAACCGGAATAGCTTTTGATTCTGTGTCACGTAAGATATCCGATAAAGAGAATGGAATGCTTATGAAGCAGACTGTCCAGTGAACAAATTAGAATTGGAGTCCGCATACATTTAGCTTATATCACAATGTCTCAATCCGGCCTGAAGATTACATAGAACTGGTGTAGTCGATAACTGGACTTCTGTTGAAATGTGAACCTCATTTGAACCTACAAGTAGAGTCGTACGTCACTAGCTTGCAGCGGAGCTAGAATATTTCGGCTCATGTTGCCTTAATAACGTTTTCTTCTAAGATGTTCCACGTTACTGTTGAGGTGTGCGGCGGCCCGAGCCACAGTACCTTTTGGTCAGGCTCATGGTTGTGATGATGATGATGATGATTTCCAATAAACGGTGGCTCTTAAGTCTTCTTCTTCTCTGGCTGGGATTCAAGTCGTACGGTTGACCGCGTAGTCGTAAAAGATGCATCCAATACAACCTCATCACAGTTGTGGTCAATAGAGCTTCCATAGACACCACCCTGTCTCAGTTCAGTGGGAAGAACTTGACAGGCCACAAAGAAATAACACGGGAAAGTCGTCGATCGTTGGACACTTACTGACACAACTTGAAAATCACTCACTATCGTTCACATATTTTGCGCTCCCACCTAGCTCCTTTTGGAATGAAAGATTAGACTTGGGCTTCATTTTTGTTACAGCTTGTCAGTAGTGCCAACCCCACGAGTTGAATTCCGATCATGCCCTCATGATGCAACCCTGTTGGCTACTGCGTGAATGACCTCAAGTTAGGCACCGCTGAACTATCATATGCAAGCGCTCAAGCACATCCGCGTGTGAGTAACAATCAGCTTGTTCGAACGGTTTGATAGAAGACACAGTAACTGCTTTGTTAAATTAATGCGATGATCCCGAGATATGACAGTTCTCCGAACGGGATAAAAGTACAAGGGTCATTAAACTTTTTGAATGATATTTTGGCTACTGGTAATTGTTGGAAAATTTAGTTGGTATAAGTTGAACTCCACTCATAACTGATGATCAGTCGCAGAGTCCTATAGGCTTTCCATCCAATTCTTTTCGCACCGAAGAACTAGACTTGAGCCACTTTTGTGTTATACCTTGTCAACCAATACCCTCTACTGTTAATCGGTAACTCGTTGACGTTACAACTTTAGGTTAACCTGCAGTATGTTCATCTTGTACGTTGTGCGAAATTTAATAGAAAACCACTCCAGTTTGCGGAGGCAATAGCACTTAACAAGTAAAACCCATGCCGTTACTTACAGGAAAAATTGTACCTCAGTTTCTTATTGCTCTGGTAACTGACGTGCATTGGCTTGTGTACGTGAGGTGTTGTAGATTTCGTCGTTTTGCAGTACCTCACATTATTATATAAATCAGAAAACCACGGTACGTCCCAGAAGAAGTTCAGCAAAATGTGGTTTAGAGATACAGCATATAAAATGTTATTTTTGACTAGATTGCCCAAGAAATAGAGCAGTTTTGTCCTAACATATTTGGTCGATAACCCCTGCAGAGATGAAACGGCAAAAAGAGCAGCTGACGATATTTTAATATTCCTAACAGTTATTCAACCCAATAACTGTCCTCATCAGTACACAGCTTTTGTTTGCATGAATTACCAGGTCTACGTCTTCTTATCAGACATTGTTCGAAAGCCGTGCTGCCCAATTGCAACAGGACTTCGGGATATGTCTGTCGTGCACATTGCTGCCAGATTTGTCTAATGACCTCCTTGAGCTTAGCATCTTCACCGAAAATGTAATGTCGTGTGGCAAGAAACTGTGCTACTTTTCAGTTTAAGCCATTTACTATTAAACCTTCTTTGAAGCTACATGCTCATCTTACGTTGAAATTTTGTGATGGGAAAACGGGTATCTATTTTTGACATCTGTACCACTGAAAATAATGGTTTGCCTCAGTTAAGAACACCGAGTTCCCCACAGTCAAACGGAGAAACGACATAAGTCACAAAATGTTAACATTTCGATTTGCTGTTATCAGTCACCACCCCTAAAACCAATAAATATCACACAAACTACACATAACTACAAAAAGATGAACAAACTCATCAAGTGGTTTTGTCTTTTCGTGCTCCAACAGTGTAATCGGTTCCATTGCAAGGAAAATGATTGCATCAACCCCTTCTGTGCACACAAACCTGGACGAAATCTAATTAGCCTCGACTCGCTTACAGTTGGAAGGTTCGGATTAAGATTACGTAATACTATATTGAATGATGTGACAAGGTCAACTACGCGACCATTTGCCAGGAGGTGTTTTGCAGTCGATCGACTTGGGGTCTGCTGGCTTGTTACACTCAGTAAGTCTTTTATGACACCGCAGTTGATGACCATTTAGGAATTTGTTCTCCCATACTTTGATGCAATTACTGATCTAGTCTGCTTATACAAATATAATTGTAGTTGTAACTGGAATGGTACAATACTTGATAGACAGGCTGATCGGTTGGGATTGTCGTCGTTATGAAAAGGTAACATCCTAGTTCTTAGCGGGAGGCGCAACTGGACAACTGTACAGGTACGCTGTTATGCCACCGTCAGTTTGTGATTCATGATGTTGGTCAACTAGTTACTCTTGAATTGGATTTGCAGAAACAGTCTTTTTCTGCGCATTGCAGACTGCAATGTTTAGTTGTTTCTTTTTACTCTGGATACTTATGTATTTTTCTAGATAACCATTATCCACCAGCGTCTTCCTAATAAACTGATCCCCAGTGGTTATGTGAAACAATATTCCCACTAATTCCCATCTGTAGGCAATAGGTGCTATTCAAGATGGTGATGCAATTATTCTCTCTGACAACGAAATGATTGCATTATTAGGGCACTCAAAGACAAAACCACTTGGTGGGTTCGTTTACTTTTCATTATGTGTAGTCTGTGTAGAATTTGCTGGTTTTACCTTGGTGAATGATGAGAGAACATCAAAAAGTTTAACAATTAATGAAATGAACATTTTCTTAGTGTTTTCACAAAGTAATTTAATTTAGGACGGTATATATTTAAAAATATTATTATGTGTCAAGTTGAAAAGAGTAAGCCAGTCACCAAACTGGGATAAAGTATTCAGGAGTAACAATAATACGTTGACACTTCCTAAACTTTTGTGTGGATGCCCTTTGAAGTACGATACAGCATCTTTCAGAACAAACAATAAGTTTGAGAATAAACAGACAATTTACACTAGTCATAACCTTTGTGCGTTATGATTATAAACTAACCCCGCCTGCGTTCAGGGCCACGGACAGCAATGTAAAGGGTGATTACCTTCTCGTTTTGAGATGAGCGAACCGCCAGGAGATTGCTGTCGGATTACTGTAGTCGAACGTCAACTTGCGGTAAATCCGATGCGATACTAAGAACTTAATAGTCACCACATAGGCAACTGAGTCGGAATTAAACTGCCGATCAGTACAAGCATATGTACCAGAGAACAGCTCAGTAAAAGCTAGACTCGGGTCAATTACTTGATCAGGAAGCGATCGAACACAGTTTGGTTGGATGCGAAATTCGGATTCAATTATGACTTTTCTCCAATATGTAGTCATTTTTTATGGTTTAGTTGCCTAATCTAAATATCAATGACAAAAGCTAGATGATAAGATTAATAGTGGTTTTAATGTTTGAGCGACTGAAAACAGATAACGACTATCAAAACTCCATAAACAACTTATCTTACTTCGAATAAAGCGAGTAATTTTCGTTTCTTCAACTCAGTCACATACACAAAATTATGATCCAGTAAATGCGAACTGGTTAACACTTCATGTATGTAACCGATGATAACGAATGAAGTGTTACTGAAACATGCATCTCACATTACAATTTGGTCCCTATTCGGCTTCATGCAAGACAGAACTGCTCGAAGTTATCTCATCTTACCGTAATTGACAGGTAACTAGGCCTCCGTCTGGTTTGCAAGTTTACACTTAGATTTCGGATGTGATCCGGTCTGTCATCTGATAATTTATAGCGAAATACCTGAACGATGTCTAATGCTTATTAGAAAAGCTGTCAGTCAACACTAAATGATTTCGTTGGTCACAAATGTTGTTCAAGATCTCTAACTACAGCTCTATAGTTTAGTTAATCTCTTGTTCATCAAATCATTGTATCACTTAAGTTTACTGCCGTCTGTGTTCGAGTGCTAGCTTGCCTTAAACGGAGTTCGAATATTATACAATCTGTTCTCATGATAGTTTTGGTGTTTTGAATAGTAACTTGTTATTAGTTTCCTGGGCAGAGTCAAAAAATGATACTAACTGCTGATTTAAAAACACCTAAAAACAAAGCCAGTAGTCTTTCTATTGAGTCATAGTGAAAGGACTCGATTTTTTTCAGTTTACTGCAACATTCAGATCTCATACCTAGTGTTAGTTGGAAGGCTTGATGAGGGCTATTCAAAATATTTACAAGTCACTTCACGATTAAGCTGTCACCGAGTGTACAGGTCCACGTTACAACAGAAAATAAAACGTCAAACCAAACCATTGTTACTTTTCTCGCGGAGATCTGTGTCAACAAGGGTACGGTTACAGTGGTTTGTTTCTCCAACGTCTGTACCTGAAATCAACAGAACCAACAGAATCGAGAGAAAAGATTATTTTTAAAACGGAGAGCAATATTACACCGGTACATGTAGCAACATTTAAGTACATCATATTTTAAAGTCTATGATCTCACATAAAAAAGGGATATATCTTTAGATTTACATTTCTACTCATTTCTGAAGAGATGAATCGATTTCACGATTCTTGAGTTTGAATTGATTATTCATCTAGAAAACACATGAGTATGCAACTGTTGCAAAGACCAAACTAATTTTCTATCAGAAACATGTGTTTTGTATAAATGAATATCTACTACACTCTGTAAGAGCCCTGTGGAACAAATATTTCCATAGAAATATTTGTGGACAGATTTCTTTCTGACTGCGGTTAGCAAGATTCGTTTCTGGATCAGCCTATCACAGACAATGACGCCTACGTATGTCTGTCACTACCAAATAGCTTGCGCTGCACCACTTGTGGTCTCACTCTATTGTACAATATGCAATGTAAACCCGAACGAGTAAGACCAGTGGGTAGGAGAACAAAGACCTTTGTGGTCAGTTCGATCAACGCTGGTTAGTCAGATAGATGGGTCAGTGTGAAAGTGAAACTTTCATCTGTCAGATACAAAAAGCCAGACTAACAGCTACACGCGAACTGTCGTTCATCACAAACTTGATGAGGAATATTCTAGAACAGTTTTTGAAATATATCGAAATTTTTACCAGGAGATCGCCGTTCCAAAAACAAAAAAGTATTCATTGTGAGCTATGAATCTGTATAACAAGATTAGGATAATCATTTCCTAGGATGATAGTAGTACTACTTTGTATGTTTCCACCACTTCAAATACAAAACATTTGGGAAGCAGAAATAATCAAACGAATTAAGCTGACAAATTAAGTCCACACATCTACTAGTCTGTCATTGGTCTAAACCGTGACAGATTGTGGTTAGAGATCGATAATTTTTACAAGCAAAAGGATGACCTTTCATGCTATCCAAACTCAACCTCGGGTGATTTCTGGATGATAGGCTTATAATGGCACGTCGTGCGCAATGTGTCAGTTCTTCGTCTGAAAAACTTATCGACCTTGATCCACGGTCTGTCATTGTCTGGACTGTGGTTTGACAAACTGATATGTGTATGCACTCAATTTATTAGCAGAAATTGTTCAATTATTTCAAGTTTCATTCACCTTTTGCATAACGGTTGTTGGGGACATGAATAGAACTGTCAGCATGCAACTTCGGCGTTGTTCGAAACCCAAACACGACAGTATCCTGGGTGATATACTGGATATCGTAGTTTGACGAATGGGATAATTTAGAATAGGTTTAATTGTGAAAAGTCTGCGCCGTGACTGGGCTGGTACCAACCACAACAACAGAATACCCAGACACGGTAAATGTTGTACTAGCTGAGTTACAAATCCGCTGCGAGAACTCAGCGACTTCACACTCGAAATCGGTTACACACAAGTTGCGTCATATGTAACCCAAATGATCTAAAGACTTCTTCTAAACTACTTATCAACAACACAGTTGCAAAGCTGGCTTGTTGTGGTGTTCAGCCCCATAACGGACAGCTTGAGAAATCCTGCTCTGGCGGTGACTCTCTGGAGTACTTGGTGAGTTTCACACACGGTAATTCAATTCGGCCAACAATCTACCTCCAAGATCTGGGCCTTTTGTTTTTAATGCCGCTTTGAGTCATACTCAGGCTCACATTATATTTACAAATGGGACACTCAAAACATCATTTCTTGGAGGAGTTAGTGTGATTGGCGATAAATACAAGACACTGGCTGTGGTTCAATATCACATCGAATGGCACTTCTGTCATCTGTGTGGGTGATCACGAAGCCGATGATGTAGTTAGTGACATCTGCCATCCTTACTTAGCTGGTTGCCAGGACCTTCTTAATGTGAAATTGTACCACGGGCAGACTGTTTCATGGTTTCAGACCACATGGTTGTTGTTAAGTTTTCTGTACTGATGCAAGTTTAGGGAATGAAAGACACTCATTTTGTATAGTTTGAGCTCGAACGGCGTGCGAAATAAAATCGTTTGTAATAATCGTTCACGGAATCAGCCATAGTATAAACGTACAAAACATTTTCCATCACTTCCATGTTACATAATTCTGTTTATTATGATAAGCTTGTAAATGTCAGTAGTTTACACTCACCAGTCTCTTCACCGTTTGTAACTTCACATTCTACAGGAGCTCCTTCTTCTTCCTCCTCTTTTTCTACCATCACCATCTCCTGCTCTTCCTCCTTTGTCTCTTCACTGTTCTCCTCCTTTAGAGTAGATGGGAAATCATCAGAAAGCTGGACTTTTGACACCATTACAAACTCTAAATCAGATGGTTCCTCAAGTGAAATATTCTCCCCAACATCACTGATGAGCGTATCACTCCTCACGTCTATTTGGGTTGGTCCCTCCAATGATTGTTCTAGGTCAATCATAGGAGTGAATGCAGCTGAATTGTTCCGATCGGTCATAAATGCATCAGTGTTTTCATCAGGCTGTTGCTTGCATGATTCTTGCGACTTTTCATCCGACGTCTCTTTGGCGTTTTGTACAGAACGTAGGTGATATTCTCGTACTGGCCCTGAGACAGTAGAGTGGAATTTTTATTAGATTGTATGCATTACCATGACAACTTCTGCCTTTCTGGAAAAAAAGGACTAGTATTTGTTAAAGAAAACTAGCGCTTATTGTATCACGCCTAAGAATTTTTGGATTTTCCCTACTGAGCCAGTTTTATAGTGTCCATAAGTGGCTTGCTGTTTGTAAGTTGTATATATCACCACAACCACAAAAACAAAGCAGGTCATGGGACGGTGGATTGTGGATGAGCATCTGAAAAGTACATTGTTGATATCATTTGGAGTCCATGTTAATGCCACTATCATTAAATATAACAATGTATCAACATTCTGTATCAGTAGCAGGTACAACAATGTAACGTTAAGTCATTGGCAATAAGAAACTGAGGTAGTGGAGATGTTAGAACTCAGTTTTCGGACGGCGGATCTCTACTGGTTCACTTCTACCGTAGACTGAGCAAAATTGAGCAAATGACACGGTTCTGAGTCTGCTGCCGGTCACTTCCAGGTGCGATCATTTTTTGCTGATACCGCTGTATTCACCGTCTGCTACAATGTACATATTATTCTCCTGTTCAGGTTTTTCAAAAGATATTTTCATTCGTTATTGAGAAAAACAAATAGATATGATAAAAAATTGAGTGACTGGCTGGCACACATTCATATAAAGTGATCCGACTAGTGTACTATAGGATTCAGTTCCAGTAGTTTAAGTTACAAAGGAAGCTTTCTATTTCCATGGTGTGCAAGAAGTTTGTAGACTGAATGCGTTCGATATTCAGGTGCGCCATTGTGCTGAAAATGAGACCTACCGATTTCGCGTACTTTGAGTGAAACATAATTTATAAGTTTTAAATCCAATGTGCCACCACCATTTTGGTTAAAAGCGACCAGTGGGTGATCACCATTAAATCTAATTACACATACGGCTAAGCACAGTCGATTCAGCATTTCGTTAATCTATACTAACTGCAAAGGGGTTTTTGAGTAGTTCGGATGTTGATTTGTAATCATCTCACCTGTTGGCTTACTTTATTAGGATGGATATCCGTTCTTGTACATTCGGTCAAACACAGTCCATTCATTTTCCACTTCAAATTATAGTTTGATGATATCGGGTTGTAATGGAGAAACAGTTGAGCAAGCTTTAATATCTGATTACTTGCGTAGTTGTATGGGTAAAACATGGATTACCATAGATTCGAAAACCACATTCCCCTGAATACAAACTATTTATGGTTTGTACCGAAAATCAATGCGTCTGTATGCTCGTGTTCAACAAGTCAGAAAGGGAAGTCAACAAACAGTCCCAATAAAGTTTCACAAATTACTGAGCTGTTCGAAATTGTCATGTTTTCATATCTGACGGTTTCGCTGTTAGAGTTCTCACTAAAAACAGGTTTGATATCACGTTACAGGTTCATAATACGTTGAAAAAATTTTCAACCTATAAGAAACTGTACGTGAGGAGTAACGTTGTCTGAATGTGAGTTACTTGCTATACGGATATAATATTGAATGACTGTTGGATTGCGTAGATTTTACTTTAGTCATACGAAACCTATTTGAATCTATGTGAATGACATCCAAGTCGGAGGGACCTAGCAATCTATACAAACATAACGATTCTTATTCACTTCTATATAGACCTACAAGTGATGGGTTGAAGTGATCTCACCATGTGTCTGTGTAGCCATAAAACTTCAAACATTCTTGTTTTATGTCAACTGACATAAATCTTAAAAGATTAATTCTAACTAATCATGCAGCTAATGCGTAAACCATGATGTTTCCTAATTTCCTTCATGTTCCCTTACCGAACGAGTTCATCAGTCACTTTGATGATTACATTTTCGAAGCAGATCACAAGTTTGAGCACTCGTATGCTAATTGAGACGTAAACATATATTATTCAGAAACAGAAGATTTCAGAAGTAATCACGCTGCCTACGTTCTTCGGATAGGTTACATTATTTTTTATCTGTCAGAAGCAGTGACAAACAATCGTTTGCCAGTTTTCGAACATTTAAGGCGAATGAAACAAGCGTTGTATACCTTACTGTTGGTCACCGTCAACCACTCACATGCTACCTAATTAGACATGCCACTAATATTATTGTTAAATAACATACTGTTTGTTAGTAGCAGTCTGAGTTATAATTTAACATGCCATTCGAACATGACGATTGTGGAATGTTAACAAATGCTTTAGAAACAAAGAACTAGATGGCGTATTTGAATAGGACCAGTTTTCATTGAGTGGAGTAAATTTTTTAAACTGTACGTAAAACTTAAAAACTCTTCATTAACACGATGCCTAATGGTGTTTGTGCCGACAAACTTGGTCAAATCAATTCCACTTCACTTTAAGCGATGTTCTGTTGTCACTTTGGAAAAATCAGCTACTGGTCCAACTTAAATGTTGTGCTGTACAATTGTAGAAGTATGTTTCGACAGAGGACAAACCACTTATTAATCAGGTTCCATTGTAGAATGAAAACGAGAAACCGAACACGCGGTGAAAATAACAGAAAATTATTGTACAGTGGTTTGATTAAGTTAGTAGTTACTTTTCATCGACGTGATGTCACTTTTAATTGTTAGGTGGATGAATAAGGATCCTCCGAAAGAAGTCACCAAATCGCTCAACCATATTTCGGGTGAAAAAACGATTAGGATAAATACTGTCACATGTCACATCAATGTCCAAGTTTGTTTGTGGCAATAAATACTGGTGATTCGTTGTGTGAGCAGTTGGTCCATGGCTAATTACTTTTCTGAACCTGCGTTTCTTCTGCACCTCAGTGGAATTTTTAACTTAGCTCAAATATGTAAATGTATAGATATGATGGCAGAAACGCGAAGCCAGTTATTTACCACCAACTGTTGTATGACTGTACTGGAATTTGTTATCAAGAAGTTAACACAGTTGATGAGTTCTGAGTACAACTGCAGCTCAGACTCAGTTTTGAGGTAGGTTTGCCTACTGCTACTTGCCGAACGCAAAATCCCAGCATTTAAACAAGGATGTATCAGGTGGTCATCGCCGTTGTCTAATCAACCATAGACCACAGTAAATCATGTCGTCGTCAGCTACTATTGGTGAGCCTGCGTAAGGGACCAAACAAATTCAAAACACTCGCTTCGTCTTTAGCGTAGAGATTGTCTGCGTTGAACTTGCTTGGCGTTTCGAAGGACCTCTACAATATCGTCTGAAACTGTATGGTGACCAAAGGTATGAGCTTGGGAAGCTTAACTAGACAAAAAACATTGTTGATTCCGGTTCTGCGAACCCACTGCAAACCCACTGAAAAATGTGAATGCATGTTGGGCGCACACTCGCAGTGACTTGCACAGAGCGGTGACAACATTATGTTGTGTCACTGTTCGCTTAATTGCACTCACTAGATCTTCTAAAGTTCTTGGCATTTCGCTCCCTATGACGTTATCAAAATCCTGATTGAGGTCAACAGCGCCATAGCTATTAGTGACAGCACTACATCAGTGATTCACGGCGACATGTAAAAATCACACAACTGCACAGAAAAAAAAACAAAGTCCAACTAGGAACCAGAATAAAAGATAGGGATGAGACTTAGTTACTGGAAAACACCCGTTTAAACTCGAACACTAAACACCAATGTACCTATCCAACGCAGAAGCACAAGGAAGTTAGAGATGAGGACAACATATGTTCTTAATAAGTGGATTGAGAATAACACAACGTTATGAGCAAGTTGTAATACTCTACGTTTCAACCACCTCGGGTGGCCTTCCTCAGGAGTGTTGTAATAGGAATCACATTGACAAAGGAACAGAGGTCACATGGGATTTGCCGTGGTTGAGTCAATCTTTGCTGCCACTGAATTCAGTGGCAGTGGTCCATTTAGCCGGTCTGTTTATCAGTAAATTGCATGGAGTGGACAGTGATTATAATCCTCCTTATTTTTGTCCGTGGTTTACAAACGCAGTTTAATGCGAAAGTTGTTTCTTCCAGCAAGAAAATCGTTCATAGTCGACCACCCGAGTTCCGAAGAAAAGCGCTTGAGGAGTGTTTTGCTTGCGAATGGATAAACGACCAAAGTTGTGTTTCATTGGAAGGAACGAGCGATTAACTCGCAACCACAATCAACTCCAAAGAATCATATTTTTATCGACCTTTGTTACACAGGAGACCACAATATTACCGATTTAAGTTGGCGGTTGAAATTTGATATTGATCAAACTTACCATGCAGCGGAATTGTGCTTGTTACTTTCTACTACACTGATCGTTCTTTCTCAGCAAACTTTGTCTCTTACTTCGTCTACTAGTTCACTTGCAGTTATGGTGATGCATACATTGGCAGAACGAACTTAAACGTAAGACAAAGAAAAGCGGACGACACCCTCAAATGGCTACTGCAAATATGACTCAACGTAGGTTGACATACGGACAGCCAAACAGAAATCCGACGTCTTTGATTGCGAAACACTTAATGCTTATGTTTTCCTTAGCGTTGCCAATCATGCCTAACGCACTGCTTCTCTGTTGGCAGAAGGCGATGACACAGTCAATCACGCACTGTGGTGGAATTCTACTGGATCCACTGCTTATACAAATACCGACTCAATAAAACATCCAATAAAGGACCAACCCAGTAATCGCGTTGAGATACCCCATCGGGATGGGATGTACAATTTTAACTTTACGTCTTCAGTCATTTACCAATTTCAGTGTGTTGTATTGCACCATTCAGCTTACACTTTGTGACTTTTCAGGTGCCCTTATGATCAGACAATGACAGACTCTGATTGTTTTAATGGTGACGTACATCTAGCAATAGGGGTTCTTGTCTCATGACTAGCAACTGCATAGTGCAACCGCTCTGAGGTTTTCTTTATTACTAACGTGGGATTCAGTTTGAGTATGATTTCAAGCACTAAGTCAAGCCCTTACTTCCAAATTTTACACTCGCCCTGATGGTTCCATGTGACTTCCTCTCGAGTTGTTGTTTTGTTGCCATGTGCCAAACTTATATAACTGAATGTTTTGTGTAAATGACTTATGGAAAAAACAGAATGCTTGTATCTCGCAGTGTATGTCACTTTGCTGTCTTGATGAACTGGATAAATGAAATCCAATGTTTCGAATAGAATGCGGACGATTGTGTCAAAAATACATCACACCATAGATGTCTACTAATTTCCGAAGTTTTGTGATCAGCTTTCCACAGAAGTTAATCCAAAAAACAGTTTAGTGTTAAACAGTTAATGAAGTGTTTTATAACCAGTTAGGCTCTTTTTTTGTGGTGAAAATTAGAGGAACCGAGAGCTCACGTACAAATCATGACAACCATTGACACAATTTACTCGGCTTAAACAATACAGTCGTGAAAAAATGCGGTTTTTGAATCTCTTGTTTCAATAACTACATGAAGCAGAAATGTCTTGTAAACAAATGGAAATAGTTCAGTGAATCGGGACAAGAGGTTGCGTGTGTGTCACGTTCTAGGCTACCGAATCCAGAAACAGTGGTCTTAGCGGTAAACGCAATTACGCTTTAATAGAAAAACGATGTCTTTTGTATTGAGGATCCACAGGGTTTACGATTGCTGATGTGCGACAGGCTTGTTGCGTTTTGAATGGCCCGTTCGTTGTTACATGCCGTGACCCTGTCTTGAACAGTTCGGTTGTTTAAATGCAACACGTGTTCAGGCACTGTTTTTAACTACTAACATCTACAAACGAATTCGATACAGCAGCTGATCACCTTTTTATTGGTAAGCGTCGATCGACCACAATTCCACTTTTATCAGCTTGTGCGTGACTGGCTGAATTTGCTACAATCAATGATACTCCCCAGTTAGACTGCCTGTCAAGAAAAAGGCTAAATCGATTCTGGACAATTCGCAATGTACTTATCAACTGAAATGTAACTGTGGTGATTGCAACCTGAGAAGAACTGAAGGGAATTTAATCATCTGAATGACTGAGCACATTTCTAAATGGTTAGTTGAGAAAATCCCGGTATTCAATGAAAACTTTGCCGCGACTGACTGCCTGTATCATCGATTGCTCGCCAGTTAATCAAAAGATAATATACAGTATATTCATTTAATGACTTCAGAGTTTTTCCATGTAACTGTAGTTAACGTCTGTTGAAGTTGGTCGAAGCCTTGCTGATCACGTGTCTAAAACCGTGTCTATGTATTCAAAAGTGATATCATTACAGCCTGAACTTGGTAAACCAGAACATGTAAAGTGTTGATTAACTCATCTGTTCATCAAGATCGAAAGGTTCACGCCTGCAGAAGAGTAGTGTTCATCGGATTGGTTGCCAGACAAAAATGTGTGGCAATGAGTAGCCTGTCCTATCAAATGTGGGGTCAGCAGAATAATGGTTAGCACACTACCTTCATACACACACGATCCGGAGAGAACAAATCCCAGACTTGACTGGAGTATGGACTGCTGGTGAGCCGAAATCAAGAACGAAACACAGGTCAAGTGTTACGTTTCGAAAACGACAACATGAGTTGCTTTGTTTACTGAAAGGCTGTAATCAAACAGGATTGCTAGTTGGCCTGTAGAAAGGGATACATTTCTGTTAGATGGAGTGATTTTTACAGTTTGTTCAGATACAAAACTCTATTTAAAAATGTAAAATAATAAGGTCTGTATCACGTTTATGAGAAAGTCTACTTTTTGCCTACAACAAAATTTTTGAGATGGACTTGGTGATACGTGAGCCACTAGTACTTGTTATGTATTTTAAAAAATCCAAAGTTGAATTTATTGGGTATACAATGGATCGATAGACTAGGGTTATTCGATGTGCCATCAAACCTAGTTCATAGTCACGCTAGTCCGGTTGTTGAAAGTATGCCTTCCTATCAAAAACCAAGGTGGTTCATAGACAAAGGTATAAAAGATAAAATGTCGCAGGTGCAAGGAGTGTATCACCACCGTTTTGTTAATAATCACGTGCACAAGCAACGGTTGATTAGAGCTCAATCATTTTATCAATATCGATGAGTAAGGATGTTCATATTCAATAAGTGCGTTGCAAAAACGTGCGAAACCTATCGCAGACGCAACAGCTTAAACATGTTTTGATGCATCAAGTTATTCAGTATCTCCTGATTGGTTGGCGAACTGATTCGATAGGTGAAGGACTAAAACAATTTTGTCGTAAAGGTTCGCTGTGAAGATTGACTCACGGCGGATGTTTAATACCGACAGATTGTATCATGATTCTAGTAGTTTCGCAGCGACGCATGATTAGGCGGTTACACTTCAACCATTCTTGTGCTAGTCCCATAGAGTCGGTGACACATATGTACATTGGCCGGAAGAAAGTTTTTTAGATCAAAGGTTTTGCCCTAACTTTTAAGAGTCGTGCAATGGGGAGAAAACTGTTGGACAGCTTTGAACTGTATTCAATCTGTGGCTGACAATCAGGATCCCGGAATTACCTCGATTTTGCAAGCCATTTAAACAGACATTAGCGTGTTTCAGCAATATATGCATATTCAAAGTAGCCAAGTGTTCTCTTTGTAAACGTCTGCCATACGGATAATTTTTCTCATCTCCAGTGATTGTCCTCCTGATTAGGTGTCCCAGAGATTTTTTAACCGACAGTAAACCACAGCTCAGTCCAGTGAAAGTTGTAGGATTTTGCACCAAAGTGGCATTCATGTTATATTTAAGTCCGTTTATCACTCACAACCAAATAGAAAGATTCGTAGACAAATAGAAGGGCGTCACAGAAACTGGAGGGCTACAGGACAGTAGGGGAAAAGACGGATGTTTTCCTGAGGGCTTGCCTTTCAACATCTTGTCTAGCTATGCCGGAACGGCGACACCTAAGAAGTGGACCTGATGTATGTGGTCAATAAGCTTTCCAAAAGTGGGCAATAAACCGACGGAATGACAGGTCAGCAGGCATTTTGACACTTCATATATATTCCCGCCCCAAAAATGCAGTCTGTATGAGGAATGTGCGTCACACCGAAGAAATCTGGCTAGTAAACGTAATTGTTGATCATGCGTTTGAATTAAAAACTTTGTTTGGGCATGCTATGTCAACTTTTTGAGACCAGGAGCTGAAAGAGTCCAGAATTACTAACGGTTCAACAGTCACCCATTGCCTTCAACAGTGTTCGATACAGGTTAATTCACACCCACACACTCAAAAACCCCGACCTTGTGAACTTCGTGGATTTAATTATGTTTGCAGTCCAGTCATTCATATGAATGTACACCCCAGAAAGTATTTCAGTGATATGTGATTAACTCGATCTTAGTTGACACCCAATTGTGGAAATTCTAGGCTTCGGTTGGATACCAACCGATGACAAAAACAGCATGTTCAAAAGTGGTAAGCGTTATGCTAGCTGAGATACGAGGCCACACAGAAAGTTCTAAAATTTCGCCTCTTGAGTCTGTTACCCACATGTCCCACCTTTTCATATTGAATCGACTCTCGACCACCGTAGATCGGGTTCGTCTCCCAAGCTGGAGACCTTGCGACTCATGGGGACTTGGACTGGAGACATCAGTGAGATGGTGGTTAATCGAGCTTAGTGGTGTACATTTTGTAGTTGCTTATCAGAATTGGCTGTGAAGTGAATGTACTCATTGACGCTTGATATTAGAAACTGGCTGAAGGCCGTCTCATTGATAACGCCTGACCTTTTTTATAGCTCTGATGTTTGATTCCAAGATTAAGGCAGCTTGACTTTGAATAACCGAATATAAACGAAGCTGTTTTTAACACTTAGGTCCCCTCCAATCCGCATCTAATAGTTTTCTCTCCTGTGTAAGGTTTTTGTAGTCGTACCGTAGTTGAGGATCAGTGAGAACGAATGAGGTATTGCTGTCTATGTTGATGATGTTATTGATAGTGATGTCAATAACGATTAGGAATATGATTATCCAGAGGATCGGCACACTCAGTAACATTTCTGAAACGGTTCGTATTGGAATTCACTAGCATCACCGTTGTGCAATGAAACTCCATTACTAACTGACAAGGTGGCAGATGTTTTGATAACACCTAACTGTGAAAAATCAGGGTTCTTGTCGTGTAGTACATAGGCTACTGCTCCCCATACACACTTCACGTTTTGATGCTCATTTTGCACAAACTTTATGAGTAGTTTTCCCTATGGCTTGTAGTTTTATGGCCTCTTTACAGAATTTAATGTAGTTTTTCACCATGGCTTCTGAAACATAAGGGAGGTGTACGATTTTTCCATTGTTAGCATCCATTTCGCGCAAGTACGAAGCTGTTTCCCATTCAGATTTCGTCACCTGGTTTCTTCTAAGCATTCTTGAGGAAGTAAACTTGGCTTCAGGTCATTGATGCTTGGAAAAAGTTGGCTAGTGGGCAGAACTCCCCGATTTAACGTTCTTTCGGTGGCTGGTGATCATTGCCACCCCAGCCTGAATAAAACTACACGTATAAAATCTATCACATTATTAGTCTAGTCATAAAAAGATGCCTTCACGTCAAATTCCTTTGAAATCGTGAGACGATCACTTTGTAACCGAACTTGTTACCCTAGATTATAAAAACTCTGCCAGCGACAAATCTATCATGCTTTACTCTCACATCTGAAAAGTGGGTTAACCCACGTAGAACTGTTGAAATTTGCCTTACTGACTGTGGGACGCAGTGTGTGACAGCAGACTTGAAGCTTATCAGTAGTAATCCAGACACTCAAATTTGTGTACAATCGTGTTTTTTTAATGTTAACCAGACAAACTGTTTGCGGTTGGTATGATTTTACTATCCTGAGCACAAAAACGACACAGGTTTGCGGGATGAATTCTTAAAATTTATAGCTAATTAATTGTGTTATGGCAACAGACCTATATTATGTACAACAGCACAATGGAACCCGGTTTTCTACGTACTTTCAAACAGAAAAGTCGTATGATATTTCAGTAAATAATGAAAAAACCCTCCAATTGAAGACCTAACAATTTTTTTGGCAGACCCCAGCCGCTGAAATTTAGCAGTATGCTTACAATCTCGTGGATCACGCAACAGTTGGCGGAGGTCCGATGGAGCCGATTCAAAATAGGTTTCGCACAGGTTGAGCACCTTTTCTCGAGACAAAATATCGAGCTACAAGACAAGAGAGGATTTAAGGGAACATGTAGAAAATTGACGAAATTGGAGCAATATCTAAAGTTTTTGATAAGTAGTAATAAGTAATTAGCTACTTAGCATTGCGTAACGTTGTATTGAAAATAAGATATGAGCAAGGACTCATCAAAAAAAATCTCAGAACGAAATGCTGATTGCAAAGGAAAACTTTTGAAATAAGCAAACCACGCCAAATTTTCGTCGCTTAGTAAATTGCGTGACCAAACGTCTTGGGCTCCGGGCTTACACTCAATTGTATCAAAACAATGGCCTCTCCACAAGTCTGATGGAAGTCGACTCCAATGGGTTTGAATCAATAAGGGATTTTTAAAAAATCACACCGGAGGTCGATGCGTTGACGTGTGACATGGGGTAGTATTACTGTAGATTAAAGAGTTCAAAAACGATACGGAATCCGACAGTAATCGAATGAGATTGGCTGTGTGCAAACAACCAATCAGAAAGAAACAAAGCAATAACAGGACAGTTATTGTGCCTCCTCTCAAGACGATCGAACTGATTATTACTCACAAGCGAAAGTGGTTGAGCGTTCACACACACACAAATGAGGTCAATGGTACAGTGGTAAACACGGTCGCCTCAGGAACAGCGTGGCCGTGGTTCTAGTCCCGGCCTTGACGAGGATATGCACTACTGACGAGCTCTAATGAGAGCGAAACTCGAGTCTAGTGATTCTTTTCGAAAGGAGCCGACTGGAAAGTCTATGGGAATGTCACAGCTGCAATCAATTGTGGGTGATGTTCAAATTGAAATTGAAAATCCCCGACTACTCATCAGTAAAACAATAAAAGACAAAAAGACCAACAAACCATTGTAAAACTAACAATCTCCCACATTCATAATAGCGCGACATTTCAAATTACAGTGGAAAAGAGGATTCGCCTTTGTTGTTTAGGAATAGCTGCTTAGCCCTTTCTGTGACAAAATGCAACCTTATATTTGTTGACTGTGGCACATTAGTGGACGAGACTACTGCTTCGCCAGTAAGTAGTGTGGCAGATTTGTTTATTTAGAAGGCCTAGTTGTGGAAACTAGGCTTCCGGTGAAATCCCGATCATGAACAGCATGCCCGTATGTGATTTTGCTTCGCAGCTTGACTTGTTGAATGCCTACCATATGAAGACATGCTGCTCAAGAATTGGTTCAGTGTACAAGCGAAGCTCAGATCTCGTATGAGTGTCTGTATTTCAGTGTTACTGTCGCAAAAAGTAGGTTTGTGGAGAAAGATTAGGTGGGATGCAAACGGGGATGCAAACGATCAAAAGCAACGTGCAGAATTGTTGAAAGTGCAGTGTGAGGAACTCAAAAAGAACATCAAACGACGAACTCTTAGGGGTGTCACCTGTAACGCACGTTTGTTCACCACACGTTGTTGAACACAGGAGACGGAAAGCACCTGATTCAAACGTCTGACGAACAGTACAGTGTAAACTTAATAACCATTTCAAAATGCATGTTGTGTATGGGACTGTAAACCATCAGAATTCCCAAACATCAGCAGGAGAATGTGTACGAATTAAAACTGGTATTTTCGACCTGACAACTGTTTGAAAAGCATTATTACAATTTGTTTGGGGTGGAGACCCATCTTTATCTCAGCCCAGCGGACAGGAAATTGATCATTCTATCTGCTTGACATTAGTAAGTTCACCAGGGTTACCTTGATATTGCTCCTTTTAATCTATTGGGTTGTCGGACTAAGAAAGTTAATCTCATTCAAACAGTTAGTCATAAATATATGTGAATCGTCAAATATCTGTTTAGGTCGGGAATATGACAATTATTACGAACAGTGCTTACTTCGTTCGTAGGGTACCGAGGTAAACGGTGTCGCGAGGTTCCAAAACCGGGTCATCGTAAGAGATGAGCAAAGTGATTAGTGCAAAACTATCAGACTATATTGCTGTAAACCCTGAACCCTTCACTAACTAATGCAACCAAATCAAGCCTGTTTGAATAGACTTTCTCCCTGGCAAATTCTCCTGTACATTTTATTGGTTCACAAGTTGTATTTAGCCAAATAATTGAGTAAAGTCTGTCACTTTTTTTTTATTAAAAATGGATCCGCCTGCATTCGATTGTAAACTACTCGCAAAACTTACTTGATCCGTATTACAAGATACAAAAAATTTGGTGAAAACTTGTTTCTTCTCTTCTCGTTCAATCGCCTGGCGATATTCCGAAGCACACAATTTCAGATGTTTCACAAACTGATCGAACAGTTCAGAGGTCATCGGCTTCGCGTAGAGCATCACATACTGAAAGGATAAACGAGGCCGGTTAAGAGTGGATATGTGTGTTTTGCGTCAGCTAGGTGCACATTATGTTGTGTTTGATTTACAATGAATAGTCTAGCGCCCATAATTCTTCAGTCAAATTTAGAATTGTGGTTCAATCGATCGCAAAGTGAGCAAGTACAAAATCAGGACTCCATATTCTGTCCTAACAACAAGTGTGAAGACTTTAAAGATAACATTATCTAACATTTACATCGTTAATATGTGTCTAAAGCAGAGTAAAACATACTGAAATCGTTCGTTATCTTAACATGATGATATTTGAATAAGATCATATTTAAGTGGTGGGATCGAAGCGTATAACGTTTCGTAAACAGCTGAAATGAGTTCACTGTAAAAGCCGGACATCGGCTGAGCAGCTGGGATCCATTACTCAGATGCGGCCATTGTAGAGTAGTAACAGATTCATTCTATATTTAAAGTCACTTCTTATAATTTTAGATAAATCCAAACCTCTGCATTCATGTTCCTTATCTATAGACTTCACAAAGTATAGTCTACTGGAAGTTTTTAGGTCGAACAGCTTTAACAGTATCACTTTCATAAAAACATGATTCTGTTGACACAAAAATCATCAAAACACACGCTGAACAACGTCGGGAGTAAAAACACTAACGAGGTTGTGTAGCTCACAAAATCTGATTGATCGTAAACATGAGAAAGATGGAGTCTATCACATCTAGATAAACATAAGTAAACCAGCTAGATGATTTAGCATGTTGCAGCGGTGCCTAAAAATTAACGTAGCAAACCTCCACTAAACCGAAAAAACGTTTACATGTGAATGACGATTGCCATCACCGACAAGAGTTCGATGGTTGTGACTTTTCATCGGTGTAGATGACAAACATTTGAAGGTGTGCGTTCATTCGGTATACTCACGGTTTGGCGTACTAGTCTTTGCTTACTACAACAGGAACTCAGAATGAGATGTGCAGCACATATCTGAATATACTGTTAACTGTCAACCTGATATACATTATCAACGAAGTCTCTTGACAATGGTTTGGATGTGGTTAATTTGTAAATCTTTCTCACAAAAAGAACCAACACAGTGAGTTGCGCAACTGCCAACAGAATGCTTCATGGCATCACATAGATAAATCCACTGGGTTGAAGTTAAGCATGCAACTCAGAATAGTGAACTGATCAGTGTTTAAGATGAAATCCACAATATAAATGCAACAAAACAGATGACAATTGCATCCAAGTTTGTGCCCCCAGTGTGTAGTTAACACAAGGTTATGAACATTTGAGTTGAAGCTTGTTATCCACATAAGGTAAACTTCACAAATTTGACTGAGAAGACATGTTGTCAAGAGTATTACGCCACAAGAAAAATGTTTGACCTTCTTTTCACATAGTGCACAAAACTACATGCATGTTGTAAAAAGAAACACGTCGCGCCTGGTGCGGTCCATTGTAGATTGTTCGCACTTTGGTAGAGGCTAGAATCAGAGAATAAACTTGTATGACAAATTCCGATTATCTTCTTATCGACACCGTCTCATCTATAATCGTTATTAAGCCAGAACCGAGTGATGGCTACATCGCCTAAGTTTAATCGACAAACAGTAAGTAACACAGAGCTGTCGTAAAACTTTTTAATCAGTAATCAGTATGTATCAGTTCACAAAAACAAGTGTTTTAAAATTTATAGCATCTTTAATAATAAAGCAATTCCAGACATTACCGTACAAGCTTCAAATGAATTATTGTACATCAATTTCCTGTAAGTTACTCACTAGTATGAATTCCGGTTTCTGATAAGCACTTGGAGGTTCTTCGACGATTTGCGTTTCATACAGTGGTATAAAGCATTGTTTTAATGGGTCAGGCATTTTAACTGCCAATTCCAGGAATGTCCTTACCGAATTATGGATCTAAATTGAAATGTGTGAACCAAAAATGAAGGTGGTTTTTAAACCAGTCATATCATTTACGTATCCTAATCAGAGCGAAGCATTTTGAAGAGATAGCTACGATAAATAGATTTACTCTAGATTACTGCACTTGTTTGCCCGTTTATGTAACCTCTGTCTGAATGTAACGCGCACGAAAAACATCTCAAAAATTAAACACTTCAATGTGCACCTGACAACTGATTTACTGTGATACACTAAAAAATAAAGTTATTTAAGTCAACTTCTATGGGGACTTCGGATGCAATATTGAAGTATTTATCTTTTTTGCATGTGAATGAAAAACACACTGCTTAGAAGATACTAGGGAGTTAATTAGCCTGTTACTGGATGGTACGCATATTAATGAAGATAAAAGCTTTACACTGAACAATCCTCGAGTTACTCATAAGTAGTAAGGGATCTGCATTTTCAAATAGATTGAACATCACCCACAGTTGATTGCATCTGTCGCATTCCCGTAAATGTTTGATTCGGTCCCTTTCGAAAAGAAGCACTGGACTCACATTTCGCTCTGATTAGAGCTCGTCAGTAGTGCATGTCCTCGCCACGACCGGGGCTAGAATTTTGGCCAATGATCAACGGCACAGTGGTCAACACCATTACCTCATGGAAGCTTGGCTAGGGTTCTAGTCCCGGCCATGGGGAGGATATGCATCACTAACGAGCTGTAATGAGAGCGAAACTCGAGTCTAGTGCTTCTTTTCGAAATGGGTCGACTGAAAAGTCTATGGGAATGCGACAGTCTTGATCAATTGTGGGCGATGTTCAATCTGTATGAAAACCAAAATCCCCTACTAATCAGTAACCAAAATACCGTACAACAAGTTAATAACGTTTGTGTTTCCAACGTGAACAGAAGTCCCAGCTGAGGGGTCACCGATTGAAGTTAACAGACAGCAACCATGTCTACTATCGACACAATTGAGCAACCTGATCATTGTTCACATGCGAAAGTGGTTGGGCGTTCACGTATGATAATTCGGTCGTGCCTAATGTAAAGTCACTGACGCAGTTGTCAACAGGGTTGTTTCATGAACAGTGTGGCCGGAGTTCTAGTCCCGGCAGTGGCACTACTGACGAGCTCTAACGAGAGCGAAGCTCCACTTTAATGCTTCTTTTCGAAAGGTGCCGGTTAGAAAGTCCATGGGCATACGACAACAGTTCTCGAGTTGTCTGTGGAACCCTAACAACCAAACCCATTCGACATGCATCCAGAGAGTAGGAAGGAAAAACCGTGCACAACTGTGAGTCTTTGATAGGTCATTCTGTCAAGATTTGGAACGACCTATAGTTATCCCTTGTTGCTGATAGTACTTCTTTGTTTGCAATCTTGCGTCTCAATATGTGAACGTCATTTAAGCTCAGTTTTGCAAACCATTTAGATGTTTATCTTATAACAGCCGTGGATTATTGAGGCTACTAGCTAGAACCACTTTGATGTTTGTTTCCTGCCTTGTGTTTTACTAAGCCATTCGATGTATTTCAAACGAAGTGCTGAATGGATGGTAAAAAGACTGCATTTTAAATGATGATCACTAACGATTAGGTATTCTGGGAAGTCTAAACTGTTAACATATTGTGCATAGAATATCAGATGTTTTGGGTTTTATTTTCCGTTCAACACCATAATCTTCTGACCTAAAACTAAGCTATTTTCATGTTTATTAGTACATACTTCAACTTACCACAACAGACCCCACAGAAACTTGACCTTCCATAAGAAATTCATCGAACAACTTCGATAAACATGCATTTCGTCGTTCGTACTCTGCTTTTTCTGCGGCTTCCCGTTTGACACGTTCTTCTTGTGTTCTTAACACAGCAGCTTTTAATCTGGCCAGTTGATTGTCTGATCGCATAAACATCTCATGTTGCAACTTGGCAACCGTGTTTCTTATTCCTCGCACATAAGGAGACGTCTCAGTAAAGTTACTATATCTATGATTATTCCGCATTAGGAATTCAGCTAATCGGTTGATGGGGTTGAAATTTGGGTCAGCACTCTCTCGTTCGATTACCTCTGCTTTGGCATCCGGTCCGATGAGTTGTCGGGAAACAGCTTCCCTTAATACATGTTCCAAACCGAAAACGACTTGCGGTAACACAGTTCCAATCAAATACGCCCGGTTTTCAATTGTTCTAGGTTCACAATTTAGCCACTCTGTAGCCAAAGTGTCTAACGAAACTTGACGCAAAACCTTTCTTAGACGTGTTTTATCATGTTCCTTAGATTCCACGGCGTTATCAAACAATACTGCTAAACTGTGACGGCAAAACTGATCTCCGGAGGATGCTTTGTTAGTACCGTAAGTAGAATCCATATTAATATGAAGAAGACTATGTTTTTCTGGAACTGATTGTTCTTGTGATGTTGATGTTATGGTATTATCAGAATTGTCGTATTGAAAGCACAGAGGTCTTCGAGATGACAACGTTCCAATGTCCTGGTGAGTAAGCATAACAAAATTTCTGAGATAAGAAGAAGAAATAATTGTTCCTAAATTAAATCTGAAGGCATAAAAAATAAATTGATCGCATAACGCTTACAGTAATACTGAACAAAATATAGTGTCTAAAAACATTTTGAAGCAAAACACTGAATACAGTCGGAGTGTTTAGCTTGCAATTGGTTGATTATAACTAGCTGATTGACATTCTCTGCTAGCAATAATTCAAACCAGACAGTCGAACCAATGACTGACAGTGCATTGAACATTGTTTAACTTGGACCGGTGTTCATACCAACAAGGAGTGATACAAACTGTTCGTTTATGCCATGGAAATAAGTTTGTTTTATTATTATTATTATCATTATTATTACTGTTTGCTGGGTATGGTACATACTGAGTGTCTGCCATACGAGTTCTAACAAAAGATTTGATATAACTTCGCTAAACACGTTAACGGCTGACGTTTTAAAGAACGATGCGAATTGAACAAGTTACCAGCATAAATGGGAGCAATTTTCATAGTTTAACCTCTAAAAATGCAACAGATTAGTCAGAAGTCACTGAAGGTTGTTTTGTTGTCTTACGCTAATTGATAACATTCATGAGTCCGAATACACAAGTTTAACTTGAATAGAATCTGGGGTGACGGTTTTAGATTTGTTTGTGGTCACTACAGTGTTCAAAATTCTCTATCTTTCTGCTCAAACTATCGCTACCAACAGCCGGACTATTTGAATTTAGCTCACCTTCATTTACTGGATACTACTTATTGGTTGACTTTTACTGACAAAGTAAAGTAGTATGAAGAGTTTTGAAGACCGATCACATGGTCGTGCTCGCCAACGTCGCGGCTTAGGTTAGACCTTTACAAGTTTTTCTATCTACTTTAATTCAAGAAAGCCCTGCGCTTGACTTGATTGTCTTAATCACACGAGGAAACGATTCAAACTTTGTAGGCACAGTACTTCTCGAGTACCCAGTCCAAGTATGTGAACTGCATATATGATGCATTCGGTTGTGCACCTGCCATATTGTAGCTAAACGGCGTCCAATGAAGCACAATCTTTATTGTCCAGCAAGCTAGTTCACATGCTACGTACGCGCTCGCGTTTATGAGTCAGAATTCCAGTCAAAAACACCCCTGGGTTTCCGTTCACGCGTCGTGTTCACTTCTAGGTGGTTTGTGTGGGTGATCGACGCCTTCTATCCGGGGGTTTCCCGCCTGCCGATCTTCCTCCGTTGGTCCGATTTCGTTGAGCAATGGCTCGTCCAGTCGCTCGTGTTCTCCCCCATCTATCCACTATAAACTTTGACTGTCCTTTACGACCGTGTCGAGATATTCCCCCGAGTGTTGGAGTTATCGAGCTTCTGATTTCGTCGTCCACCATATTTTGCATGTCATGTCTCGCCCGTTGGTCCGATCCGATCGAGCGATGACCCATCCGATTGACCCTGTTATCCGTCATCCGATCGTCTAGGGTTTGTGGGCGTGCCCCCTCAGCATTGAGGCGTTCCGCCGAGTGCTTGAATACTAGCTCTTCCGGCCTGACAATCCACCACAATATGTACATGACCAACATCAAGTTGAACACCATCCTTCCTTTTAAGTGAAAGCTAGATAAAAAGCCAATCTGAATGGAAAAGTCGTGGTTTTAATTGAAAAACCTTTAAACTTACTCTCTACCTTCTCTTATTTGACATTGTTTGAAGGTGAAGTTTTGATTTTTTTATGCAAGTTATCTTTTACACTTAACAACTTTTTTATCTACCTAATATAGTATAAATTTCCTCAAGTTTTCGGTCGCAATTCTATTTAATCGTTGGGAAGTGTTTTCCGATAGGAATACCTCGTTATTGCTGATAGTAAAAGTCAGTCAGTAAAGAATTCGATCGTATAGTGTTTACCAACGAAAGTAAGTTACGGCCGGTTAACTAGAAAGATGAGTTCGAATTGTCCCTCAGTATTCGACTGTTTGGTTTCAAATTGTAGGAAGTAAAACCTAGCATTTGGCAATATGAAGTAAATTTCTTTGATACCCAGTGAGCGAGGATTGTAGGCATACAGTTTATGATCGAGAGAAACTTCAGGGATGGGTCTAAGAATGATACAATCAATACAACCTGATGTGGAATGTTTACCAGTTTTGTATGGAATTAGCCTAGGTCTTTTTGGAATGCGACGAGAAGCCTTCTTGCTCTATAGCACTTGGTCCCAACGGGAACTCGTGTTTGCAGTTGGTCAGCATGGAATTTCACTCGACGGGAAGTTATTCCATCTGCGTACTCCTAAAGCAAACTAATGTAAAGCCATCTCATTTAAGTTATTTCACAAGAGTACGGTTTTCATCTGGGAAAACCAAGGATCACTATGTCAACTGTTACAGATTTACGGTATTCAGCTGAGACTTATAAATATAGAAGACAATCATATCAGTGGAAGAATCTAACATCTGGTAAGTAACTGTATCTTTTACACTTTAAGATGTCTCGGTGACAATTCAAGACGTCCCAGAACAATCTAATCGCCAACTGTTTCAGTACATGCTTATCTATCTCCTCGGCGGACTCGACTTCTTACGCACGTTCGGCAACATGGCGAAGATCCCAGATAAATATGCCAGCCGTCTTCCTTGGTTGTTGTTTCCTAGTCCAGAATTGTTGCCACCATTGTATCAAGACCACGGGCAAATCCAAAATTCGGCGGTCTTGGATAGTTGTACCAAAGGCCTCTGCACCCGTTGCCTATCCACTTAGGGTCATAACAACAGCCACGCCAGAAGACAGATAAAAGGCCCTTACGCCGGACTTACACACCTGCTATACTCGCTTATGGGAAGTACGGCATTCCAAAGGCTAACTGACACCGGCAGGGAATACTTGAGTTGACGACGGGCACGGAAAGAGGTTCTCGGTCACTTTAGCCAGGCAGCCTATTGTCTTTGCCATTATGTCGGTGGTAAGTTAGTTGTTTGAGTCCTGTTCATATTCTCTTGGTTTTCTTAGCATTTTTTCTTTCTATCTTCCGGCGGGATAGTCAAATTGTACTATAGTGGTTGAGAGAAAGAACGACAGTGCACCAGCACTTGATTATCGAGAACAAGTAATTTGGAACTCGGTGCCTCTCTGGATAAATGTGACCAAGCGATTTTGCCATTGCTACTCGCAGCTGGTGGGTTCATGCCCCCAGGTTGTGTTGCAGAGCGAGGCTGATTGAATCAAAAAACAGGGCAGACCTCACGCATTTGGGATCTCAAGTTGATGTGTTTGATATAGAAAACCCCTGAAAATTGATCGGAAGTAACCCCATGAAGCTGGCTGACGTGAATTCGCCGACACATTGGTCACAACGACGAGGGGTAATGCCATGGTAGTAAAAACAGGCAAGGGAGATCTAGGCGAAGAAGTGGGCTACCTGAAGAAGGTCCCAGTTTAATAATGGACTCCATCGTTACCTAGAATACGGAAGAGCCCTTAAATCAGTCACCTGCGTTCACAAGGAGTTGTAATTGAATTACGAACAAAAGTTGGCTAGGTGGTTAGAGTCAAACTCTAAGGTACATTACAACTGCGTTCAGTCCATGGCGTCAGTATTAGCTTCGGCATGCTGTTTTAAAAGTGGATTGATATGAATATCATCATGAGCGAAGAAGAAGCTGATAATCTTCTTCGGTTCTTTGGAAAAATGCATAGTACTGACAGTGAGAATAGTTCGCAACTATCTACGAATCCAGACTTGTCTGTAATGGCAAATGTGTTTATTACTGCAAAGAGGGTGAATGATGAGCTAGCTAGGTTGGATATGATCTAGTGTATATCGGGCGTTACTGAGGCTAATGCCTTTGGTCTTAGCGGGTCCTCTGACTCATTTATATAATGCGTCTCCAGAAAGGGCTGATTTACTGCCCAAATGAAAACAAAAGCTGCCGTTTGTGATATACATTTAAAGGGGTAGCAGGTAGTATCTCACAGTTTACCGACTTACGGATCTCACGCCTATTTTATCGAAAATAAGGAAGGGGATACTCAGGGACAGGTTTACTGTTTAGGCCACCAAGTACAGATGCTTGACAACCCGACAATTTAAGCTACTAAAAAAGTGACCTTGTTTAAAATCCTCGCTGTCTTATTTGATAAAATTATCAAAGACTGGGATGGGTTGGAGAGGCAGAAGTCTGCTAGTTGGACTTCGAAAGAATGTTTGGCCTGATTTACAATAAGTTTCTACCAAAGACGTTCAAACCGTCCAGTCTATTACAACAGACTTCGAATTGTATAAGGAGTCACTTCTAAGATCAAAAGTTCTACGTTAAATTAGTAGATGTCCAGTCAAGTTCAATGTTTGTAATAAAAATAGTTCTACAAGGGTTTGTTCTAGGGGTTTTGGTCTTCCTGATTTATCCCAATGGTTTAGCGCCCCATCCTTCTAGAAAGTGTTCGATTTTTGCGGACAACGCGAAGTTAGTTGGTTGCCCAAACGAAATGGTTGTGCGGAAATTTCTAGATAAAATCCATCAGTAGGTATCAACAGAGAAACCGCCACTGGATTTGAACAAGCGCAAACAGATGTTCTAGATGAAATTAGATACTGCTGATAGACCACTAAGATGGCCTGGGACCTTCACGATCAGCCAGCATGTACATGATGTGATATATTCAGGAATACAGTTGAAGTTAAACTTCAAGCCTTCCAACCTAATCACAGCTGCTGCCTGAAAGACCAACAGAACATTGTTTCTGCCTAAGAAAGCTGTGGTTTCTTGGCAAATAAAGATCTTATTGTCTTTGTTCAGGACGTGTATGCGGTTGTAGCTTGACTGCTGTGTATAAGCCTGGAATTAGTAACTTGGCAGAAATGCAAGGTGCTAGAAAGAGTAGAACGCTGACTAACAAAATTGGTTGTAAAACTTAAGAGTATAGACTGTCAAGGCAGACCGGGATATATGAATTTATTCCTTCGAGGCAGAAGATACACAGGTAGGGAATTGACTATAACCTTTGAGTAGCTAACTGGTTAATCAGACGCTGTTGAGCTGACGTACACCCACAATGGCAACCCGGCGCTTCAAGGACATGGTTTAAAACTCGCAAAACCAATTTGTAGCCAAAAATCGGGCTCATTTGTTCTCCCACAGAACCGTAAAGGCTAAAAAGAAGTTGCCAGTAAAAGTAGTAATAGCCACAATGACAAGCAACTTTGAACACAGTGTTGGTGAATGCTGGCTGTCGGTGCGTCTTAGGTTAGGTTGAGAATTTGGAAAGAGGACTGTGCATTTTAATCCCCCTTAAATTTTTGATTCCTATTCCTCCCCCACTTTCTCCCTGATTTTTTCTTTCGTGTACTTAGTAATCCTCCACAAAAAGTTTTATCTTTTTATTTTCTATTCATCTACCCCGGCAGGTGATCACGCAGTCAAAGTCTGGAATTGACAAAGTAGTATCAGCAGCGACAAGGATCCCGCGTGCCAATCTGTTGAATATACTCCATTAGTCAACGATTCACCTTGCCACATTTGTATGGACTCCTAAGATGTCCTTTTTAAGAAATGAGGTGGAACCTCGTCTTCTACACAGTAGAATTCATAGAACACACAAATGGTAGAAACTGAATACCTTCTGGCAATGCTCGCAAGTCCTTTATCCTAACCTTACCTGCGCTGTCCTAGTAACAGTTCGCTCAACTGGCTCATCTTTAATTGGGGCCTATTTTTCAAGGTTTTACAGATCCCCGGTTAAGGCGCGCTCTTTCATTTTCCGTTTCAACTTACATGCAGTATTCAATTTCGAAGGCACACTGGCTTTTATTTTAACTTTTTGTCATTCAGCCCAACTTTTTTTTTAAATTCCCCCATTATAGGATTTATAAATGTACCGTCAGCATCATCACAGTGATTTTACCAAAAATACGGCAACCGTCCTGAGAGGCATGCTGCTGGGTCATCTACACAAAATTATTTTGTCAAATAGTTGTGAATAAAACTTCCATATCTCGCCGGTATTTGGAAAATATCACTTGACTAGTGATTATAATATTTGGACATGATGGTCGGTAATAGCAAAACGGTTCTTAACCGAACTGATTTCTGTAAACTGCATTGTAGAGCCGTGTCCGCCGATTATTCCTATTGCTCATTGGTGCCCACGCAGGCCACATCCTATTTTGCTAGTTGGGTGGGCGTATTAAAATCAATAAACTATATAATGTCATTTCCACGACAACCAGCAGGAGGTGGGTTTTCATATGGTGCAGTTATATTCCAGTTGTTCCCTGCTGCGAAAAGTGAACACTGCATTTCGTTACACTCTGATGAAGTTTTGTCCTGTGGTTATGCTTTTTCGTAAACCACAAAGTTCTTCCAAAACTTTTTTTCACAGTTTGCGTTATTATGAAGGATATCAAGAGTTGTTAGAAACCAGGCAACTATCCCGGTTACTAATCCCTCTTCAGCGCTTTTCTGTCGGCCGTCATCACAAATTGATGAGAGTCATTAGTGAGTATTTTTTCTGGGCTTTCTAACTCTGGTTCGACGAAAGTTGATAGCCCCTATTAATTGAATTTTACGGCTTCTTCTTTCTCTAGTTTACCCTTATGACTTGGTGAACCTGGTCCCGTTGCCTTCTTTTAGCGGTCATTCGCTCACATTCCCAACAAAAGTCTGGGTCGGCTCCTTCTCTTAGACCAACCCAGCTCGTACTAATTTGGTAACTCTCAGTTTAAGCACATCCGTTGTCTACTTCTGGGGTCACTACCTATTTTACCATCGGCCCCATTTGTATTAACCAATCTCGGGTGTATTCGCTTGCATATTATTTAGATTTCGCGAGCATTTTCATACGGCAAAAGTTTTTCCACGGAGTTACTGGTGACAAAACAATCTTTGATCTCCACCGTTTACAACGCTATTCCAACGCTCTACGCATTCTCGCTCTTCCAGTTGCCCATTTTGCCAACTATCCGTCTAGCGATAGGTACGCGCATAACCTGCGAATCTGTCCAAGCAGCCTCAAACGAATATTGACGACTTCAAAGCCATCAGACACACTCAATCCCCCACGCATGGTTATTTTCGTGAGTTTTCGCCAGTGTTTAGTTACATACTTCTACGCACCACCTGCATCGCTGCATAGCTGCAGATTACATCTTAGTTGATATTGCTCTTTGGGCACGCCACCAACATCATTTTGCCGTACGGCTATCTGGCGCCTCTGCTTTGAATTTTAGTGTTACAGTTTACGTTGGTATCCGTTCACACTTTCTCAAGCTTGGTTTACCCCAACAGTTGATTCATTAGACAAAACGATCATGTTGAGCTGTCTTGATACAGAATCTTCTGACCACATTGTTGTCGACACACCTTCTCAGCGTCTGGTGTAGTTTAATATTCACGAGTCGGCACATCTTGCCGTTATAGCTATCTTAACAAGCTTTCAGACATTCTTCCCACGGTGTTGTTATTACAGTCGTAAGCATCACGATGTGCACCTTCGATTCAACGTCCTCACGACTCAAACCACTTAAGCTTGACACAGCATAACTCGTCGTCAGGTTACTTACGAACGAAATCAGAGATCTCAACACTTATTTCGAGCATCTGGCACAGACATTTCGCCGGACGTACCAACGCGCTGCCAATTTAATTTTCGCTGTGGCACCCTTAGCTGTTAGGGCCTACCTAGGGACAATCTCTGTTGCTTACATATACGAGTTTAGCTCCCGTCACGGCATTCCTTAGCTGGCATCAGTCTTTGCAACGTCTAGTATCAATGCTTTTTACTGTAAGATCACTCTTGTTAGCTTGGTAATGCACAGTCACCCTAGACTTCCACTGCTGGTTTGCATTTTAGCACTACACCGCACGTTTTGCTTGGCCATACGAAATTATTTGCATATGTTTACAAAAAACTATTTGTCTTGTTTGTGCAACCTGCGGATTTTATCACACCACCACTATTGCTTACTAAAAGATTGAGTTGACAACACAATCGGCATCTATCTTGTACTATCCTGCTCATCTCTCTTTGTTTGACTCAATGATTGCGGACGCTTGTTATTTTTATGCATCACATACTATGCATAGATGTTCTGACTTATTCGCTTGTCGATTTTCACCCAAGCGAGTTTACCGCATTCACATCAACCAGGTTTTAAACTTTTACACCGAGTTCTAACACTTTTCTGTATACCAGCTGGAATTCAACCTACCTGATTTTGTCCGATAAATCCTCCTTTCAAAAACGTTTCAAAAAACAAAATTTTTTAAAAGTCAACGAAATGTTCAAAAGATTGCATAACTCCGACTCATCTGCCAGGTGAACCTAATAATTCTTTTTGATTTACTTACTGTGCTTGTGACATTCTATCTTTAAAATTTTCGAAACGTTTGAATTTGTTTTCTTAACTTCCTAAGTACTCTTCAGTAGACCAGTCAACTGAAGTCAGTCCAAGCTCTCATCTTCTAGCGTACGACAGACGTTCTATCCTGACTGCATCTGTACACCTTCCATTTTGCAACCTTTAGAATTTTAGTATTGCATAAGCCTAGCGGCTCAGAAGGAGGGACCTTGGCGCTACCTATGCTCAGTCTCTGTTTATATCCAACTCCGACCACGTCGCTGTGGAGTGAACCAACTAGCAAACAGACCCGGAAAATTCTCCACTTTTAGTCTTACAGGTACGCATCTTTCAAGCCTGTGCTTGTACCATCACCGGTGTGGATCGCGACTGCCTGCTTATCATATGAGGCTGGCCACATCATCGTCATTACTGGTGCGAATGCGGGCCATCATCAAAAGTCTTACATTTAATGACTCGCGAATTTTGGAAGTACATATCTTCCTTAGCCTCATTGCCACATTCACCAGTCTTTAGTCTGTCATCCACAACATCCTAATATGGGAGCAGTCTTATTCTAAACTGGCGTAAAGTGTCTTTTTTATGTATCCATGATAGTAGAAGTAATGTGAACAAAACCATACGGAGGTTACCCTTACGACGATGTCTTTGGTTTCATGACCAGAGGTTGCCTGAAGCCATCCTTCTAAGGGATGCCTGTGCAGTGACCAGCAATTAATTGGCTCTTACAACCCTGTTAGCACAAATTGGAGGTACATCGTGGATAAATTACGGCAGTTTCGGAATGAAACACGGTCGGTGTTTGATTACTGTGAGATATAAGGATGGTTTACTTCTAACTTTGGATGAAATATGTCTACCCACTAAACAATGACGACAAATAAATGAGAACAGATCCATTCGTACTGGCTTGTAACGCACGTTGAGTTAAGCCATGTATTTATGTTAATTTACGTTTGTATGTGTCAAAAAGCAATTCATTCCAAAGGGACACTCGGTTTGGTGAATGTAGAGAACATTGACCTTTTGTGTACACATTTGAGTTAGCAGGAAATAGTCCCGACCTTTACCATGTTTTCTTGCCTGTCTGTTCTATGCGCATGCCCCTGTGTGTATCTTATGCAGAATGTCTGATAGAAAATCACTGCTACTTTCTTCAGTCGTGCAGTTATTCAAGTAGCACAGGGCCTCATTGAAAATGGGAAACATGGGAGTGTTTGGGGGTAAGATGGGGCTTTGTATGCAGGTGGGGTTTTCACGGCAAATACATGGCATCATCCGATGGTGTATATTTCTTGCAATGTATCAACTTCCGTTGTTTATGTTAGTGCCTACGTGTTAATATGTCAAACCCAATCGTTTTGTTTTGGTGTATCAATTTTTCACAAATGCTTATACTCAGTGTGGTATGACTCAATTTTTCTGTAGGTTGTCGTGAACTACATTTCGGTGACATCATATTATTACGCAGTGTTGATTAAGTTCAATAGAAAGTAAAAGATCGCCGTTTGTTTCAATTATTTACCGAAAGTGCAGGAAGCTCATTCAACTGAATTTCGCATTGTGGCTCTTTTTACGGTATTTTGTACTCCATCAATTTTATTGTTCTACTCACTTTTCACCTTCTTCAAATTCACATGTACACTTGGTGTTTAAGCCATGTAACTCGAGTGAATCATCAATAAGTAATACAAAGTTATTTTCAAAGGTCGAGAGTTCTGCGTTTTCTTTGCGTTCCTTGTCGTCCGTGTACTGATTTCTGGAGAGTTGAAGGTCAACAAAATCTAGCATTTATGTCGGCATATCTCCAAATTCGTTCCTCATCACGATTTTTTCCGCTTTAAACCTAAAACCTCTTTGGAGCCTCACGACATATCCTATCCATTGGAAACTATTATTCGGTTCACTGGAACTCCGAACCAACGCACCTTTAGAAACTACTATGAGTCAGTTGTTTTCCTTTTCATCAACTTTTGACCTTGTATGCACACTTAAGTTTTATATAGTGTTTAGATCCATTACAGTTTTATATAAGTCATTCAATTAGGTGTCCTCATTTTCCAGTGACCACTACAATTCCAGTGATGTGGTTATTCATTTGATCACCATCGCTTCTCCCATCACCTGTACCGAACCGATAATCAATATCATTGGTGATTGTTTCTGTATCCCTCATAAAAATGATAATGATGTGATACTTATTTTACATATTTTCATTGAATAATATAAGTTTATGTTATTTGGTACTAACGTCTTTGCACGTATAGATGTATATCTTTGAATAGAGTTGTATGCTGCATATTCATTTCCACCTATAGTGACCAGCGATCGTGTGGCTTCCCTAAGGATCCCGGCTGCAACCGTGTTTTTCCGCTTGTCTGTTTTGTGCGCACAATTCTGTCTACGCCTGCTACAGAAGGCCCTACAGAAACTTAGTACCACTTTCTTCAGTCGTGGAAATAATTGCACATAGCGAATGCTTGTCTTTTTCCTAACGACTCAGCTATTATTTCACTCTTGAAGGTCGTTTAACCAGAACCTTCTCCAGCGTTGTTTAGTGCGTTCAAAGGTTCCACGTACGTTTCGCTTGGCGCGCTTTTGAGTGTTATCGATTGGGTTGTAGCCCATCCCATGCTACTTTTCTTCTTCCTTTTGGCTGTTGCCTCTGGTCCCAGACTAAGCAGAGCTAACTACTTATCATATTTTGAAACATAGCTGGAAATATACGGTTTGTTTCCAAACCTCGTTGCGTTTTTTAGTTCGATGCCCGTTGGGACTAAGCTTCGATTGCTTATCAAGAAAGGCGTATTAAATTGCCAATGGGCAAGGGTCTAGCGCATACCCACTTGTCCGCCACACACCGTATAATTGGGGTCTTCTCAACACGCAACAAAATTGTGAGCGATTGTCATATGTAGTGCAAAATACTGCGCATAATTATGTTAAATGTCAACACAGTTTTTTCCGTATCACAGTTCAGATCACTGGAATGCGTGTACCTAACTTACAAGTCCGCAAGTCAGGTAAGCTTTGTAGCTGTGTATTTATGTTTGTAAATTTATTAATATGTCAACTGTATTATACCTGATGTGACCCATCAAACATAAGTTGCCTTCTGAATATTAGTTATCGTTTGCTGCGCAATAACTCCAGCTGTCTGCTTATGCATTTTCATCTACATAAACAGCGACTCTATATTATCTTGCTTCACCCGCGTCTACATTTATGGTATCCTATCTGTTACCTTGTAGATACTGTTCGAAGATACGCAATCTATTTGAGGAATGAGGAACAATGAGCAAAGGTCTGATTGGCACTTTCGTCGAAGTGTATGCGAAGAAACCAACCTACTGATTCGAACAACTGTGTTTTACCTTTCTGATGATAGACAGTAAGTGTACATGCATTTAAAACATTTTGTTTATTGTCCCTCTTATTCTTGCATTGAGGGGTCGTTCAAGAGATTAGGGGACGGCGCAGATACGGTGGAGCAATAAATAGGGAACTAAAAGAATAATGCATAATAATTGAGAGACGAGCGAGATCGGGTGCGTAGATAAGATTTTGCGTAATGAAACAAATTTCGAGCCAGTCACCAAAGGCCCCCAGGGGTCCCCTAGAGTGCCATGCGGGGTGGGCTATTTGCGTGATGGCATACGGCAAATACTTGCCCATTCCTAACGACCCTTCTGTTAACTTATATCTCAAGGTCGCTTCTGCAGCATATGTTGCAGACATCTTTTCGATCGGTGTTTAACAGATATGAGGACTCCACACGATTTTAGCTTGGCACAATTTTGATTACCGTCAGATGAGTTGGAGCATACTTCGTATTGTTTCACTCTGGCCTCATGGTAGCTGTAGTAGGTCCCAGAATATAATAAAGATTGCCAATTATCATAGATGTGAACCCTGTTAAAAATAGACAGCTTGCCTTCAAATCCCATCGCATTCGTTGATACCTCAATAAATCTAATGATAACCGACGAGTAATGGAAACGCATGTGTTTTAACTGCCCATCGCGAAAGACGTTTTCAGTCAACCGAAGACTTCCATCCACCAACAATCGCTGACCATGATAAGGTCCAGTCCTTCGATAATACAGCTTTTCGTAAACTATGGCGTTGTCTATAACTATATGGTAATAGTCTGTGAGCGCAGTAGGTTGCACAAAGCATCATATATGATGATGGTTTAAATTTATAAATTTACACCAGTATTCATCGGGATGGTTAAAATAAATGGCCGCTAGTCGTCCCTAAAACAAGTTTCAAGATACCGCGTTTAGTAAAGCAGAATGTATGCAAGATGACTGTTAGTTTTGAAAGAGTGCTGCGTTACAAGGCATAGTTAAATCTGGATGTAACGATATAGAGCTTATAAACAACTTCTATGTAGAAGTTGGTCAATATGAAGAACTTATTGGACCGTTGTAGTCAAGATACATCCTTTTAAATCTTTATCAATATGAAAGGTCGCGTACGCTCGCAGAATACGACCGTGTAACTATAGCCAATGCCGTAAACCATGGAGAGTCTGATTATAACCAGACTCTGGTTCGCGCGAACCGTGAACAAGGTATCAACGTGTCTACCACAGAGCCACTATACAGCAGTTCTGAAACCGCAATCAGTCGCAGAAACAATTGTTGTATTAGAAAATCTTACTGTGAAAAATCAAACTAGCACGAAAACCGCTCTGAAATTTACGTTATGCGCCATCCTGAGGCGGTTGCTAAGCGATAGGAATTCAAGGTTATAACGTTTCAGCGATTTTGGAGGTTGATACACGGGTTCAAGGCAGAGGCCCAAGGGTCTCGGATCCAGTCGGTTTTTCTTGCTCAGCGTCGGGCGGGCGTCTGTTTATCTGAAAGACAGTCATTTAAAACAGGGTGTAGCACCGTTATGGGAGATTATGTTAAATATCAAAATCAAAGTCAGATTGCTCACATGATAAACATTTTTGAAAATGAGAGTCATGTGCCGTTTTAAAAAGTTGACTAGAATTGGAGCTAACGACCTCAAGAGGAAGACTGTTCCAAAGGTTAATAACCCTGTAAGAAAAGAACTGTTGCCTAAGAAATGTCCGAGGACGAAGTTTAAAAAGTTTCTTACTATGTCCCCGCCGGCCGTCGTCATTCGTCTCAGTGAAGAACTGATCTACGAGACCCACTCTAAAGAGGAAGTATGTGAGAATCAAATCGCCGCGGAGTTTTCGAGATACAAGTGGGTACAGTTCAAGAATTTCAGGTCGGGACTCGTACGCGACATTCCTTAAGCCTGTGACTAGTTTGGTA
>LUCH01001257.1:21174-131399 GCA_013368495.1 Paragonimus heterotremus | reverse complement strand
CATCATCATCATCATCATCATCATCATCATCATCATCATCATCATCATCATCATCATCATCATCATCATCATCATCATCATCGTCATCATCATCGTCATCATCATCATCATCATCATCATAAACAACAATACATCAGTGGTTCACACTGATGCTCAACTGCCACATTCACATTGGCGGATCCCAGTAGCCGTTTCAGCAGTCAAATTTTTAAATGTCGGTGTTTTTGACGGATTTCTGATCATTTTGCGGTTGAAAAGTGTCTCGTTAGCAGATTAATCTGGATTTGTCTGCCAGAAAACAAATCAACTAGAAGTTGTTCTATTTGCACCACTGTTTATCACTGAGTTAGTGCACTCACACCGAACAAAACTGGAAAACAAGACATTTTCATTACGTATGTTTCGACATTCGGAATCATGAGATGTAGAAGCTGTACTCCACATATCATATTGTTGACCAAATATACGAACCAGATATGAAATTATTCTTCTCTGGCTGCCGACTTCCAAAACACGTGTGGATGCTGTATAAAACGATAACATTTTAAGTTAGTTCAAATATACTCGAACTTGTTTGTTACATTTATTTGTTTTTCGTAAAATCGGTTTTCCCACATTTTCCCTGTTTACAATCATTCATTTTTGTGTGCACAAAACAACTGACAGAGTCGAAGTGATTTTTGCTCCGAATTTGAAGCAGGCTTTAGTTAAGTTTGACAGAATTAGCAAACAAGAAACACTCCTGTTGATCTATAAATCTAATTTTTTGTGTATGCAAAAGAAAGTGAAACAGCAGCACTCATATATATATATATAAATGAAGATATTCATACATTTACAAATAAAACGTAAAGACCTAATTGATACCACAGTAGTCAAAGCATTCAGAAGTGAACAGAAATCAAACTTGATGGACATGGCTCGAAACAGTGTCATCAACACGAAGATGTTAATTAATGCATATGGACATTTCTATCTTACAACTTTAACAGCCAATTACTTTAAATCTCGGCTGTTTTGATTACCAGGAACGACGTAACTGATTTCACTGGATGACCAATATTCACTTTTAAAGAAATCAATATGGGACTGCTTATTATTATACGTCACTCGGCATATACGTTTCCGAGCGCTCTGAGTTATGTTATTAAAGTTGAATGTAGTGCAATTCACATAACACTATTGATGAAGTTGCTTGTGGCATTACGATTGTATTAATGTGACATATTTTGAACTAGTTTGGGAACCAAGTTGAATACTACGGCACACTCGTTAAACCTTCCAATGTTAACCAGTTACGGTGAGGAGTTCGAACATAACTAACACTTTAACATTTATTGTTTAATGGGTTGGAGTAAACTGCATCCAAGCGGACTTCATAATCAACAAGAATCTGGTATAAAGATTACGACGAAAAATAGTAGCAAATGAAGAGGACCACGCTTGTGTTATCTATTGACACTGGAAGTGAGTATCTTTATAAATTGCAAAATATTTTTGACAATCGGATGCCGAGTGTGAAAGCTTTAGGGCTGTCGTCAGAAATGGGAGCTTCTTGATGTAGAGTCCTTGCAGTTTATTTTTCTGTCAGTGGAGAAGACTTCCTAATTTGTTTTGTGTATTCATCCAATTCTTTGTGAAGTTTTTAAACCATAATTTAATTTAGTTGTTATTTCAAGCAGCTTTATTGGATTTCAGGTGATTCACGTAGGTTCAGTCTATAACTTTGTTGAAAATTGTACATTTTGAAAACTGAAAAGTCTATCACTTGCCCGTTTTTACCACCACTGTGTTGGTTGGTTTGTTAACTGTTTTACGAATGGGTTTTGATAATTTACTCATCGGAAGTGTGTTTATTTCCAAAAGTGGGATAACTGAATACTGAGCCACTTGTATTATCAACATAACTTGTATAATCCATTCTCAGTGCCACTTGAAATATCCCATATTAGCTAAAACCTTGTGTATTTCAGCTGTTGAGAACATGATGTCGGCAATGGCCCGATAAATTATATTGTTCGATGATAATGTGTATTTTATAAATTGTACCATGAATGACAGAATCGAAAGATTTAAATATACTCTTCAATTGATTTCCAATAAAGAAACAACCTAACATCACCAGATCGGCGACTTTTTCCTGTCAAAACAGTTGACTACTTTTTAGTATCGTATTGTCCTTGTCGTTATCGTTGTTGACATTTTCGTTAGTAACTAAATTGACTTAATAAAACAGAGATATACAGTTACATCCATACACGTTAGATTCCTAATGTGGACTCGAATAGGCACTACTCGTCAGATGTGCTGAGTAGTGGGAACTCCGCTTAAGTACATATTTAAAGTGGGTCACCGAAAGTATTCCTGTGTATAAAACCTGTCATCAAATGTGAATGTTGTGCACGTAATTACAGATTGACTGAGTGATCCGGAGTTAATACTGTCTGGACTTTCATGATTTTAATATGTCGGAAAAAATTTGTAGCTGACAGTGGTGGTAGGTTTCCCGTCAATAAAATGAACAGTTGGAAACAAGAACGTAACCTACCCTAATTGGTCACATTTTATAATGCTTCTAACCTTTGGTCAAACTAACCAAATACCTGATGAGCACTGCTTGCTATTTGTCGACGGATACAAAATTATTTGGATTACTCCTTATCCAACGGATGTGCTGCTCTCAACGGCAATCAAAACAAATATTAGTATGAAACCATGAAGTAATGAAACTAAGGCTGTATGACAATTAATCCAAGCCGGGAGGAATTTATCTACATGATACAAATTATGAAGCTTTCTCCCATTTTCTGTGGCTGCTGCTGCAACAGATTTTTGATGTAACTTATTCCTCTAATAGTTAATGGCTGTTACAACTGTTGGGAGGCAAAAGAAGTATCACTGTACCAGATGTCTCATCTATTGTCTTCAAGTTTTAAGGTCAGCGATATTTTTCGAGCTTACAGGTTCTTTGCCCGTTAGTATCAGTATAGAAATTAAGTCTCTGTGTAATACTGTTTAGTTAACAAAATTCTTGTTGCTGAAACGACCTGTAGCGAATTGAAGCAACCAGCTGACTTAAAAAGCACGTGACTCAATCTAGGCGGTTGAAACATCTATCCTTTCAAGGGAAGCAGGCATCTATTTGAGTATTCATTAGTGCACTTCTGTCCCACTCAACAGTCAAGTGCAATGTACCAATAGGTTTTTCCTGTGGATGCCACGGTCAGGTGTATTAAAGCGTATCAACCCGCAGTTAGTTTTAACTCATCTTTCCACAACCAACATAATTGCAATTCACTGACCTTGAGAACGGTTCAAACGGCTTCGAACATGTAGCTGCTGAGGACAGTACTACAAAAAAAGACAACCATCAGTAATGACAGGTAATAAATCGAGATGTGGCCATCCAAAAAGTGAATGCTGTTTATATCATTTGAATTCTTGTAATGTTAGAGATCGAGATGTACTCTCTTATTTTGTTAGACTTTTAATAGTATACTTAGTCTTTTTAAAACGTGAGAAGTTATTTAAAAAAATCTGACAACTTTTAAACATAATGTCTAAGTACATCTGAATGTTGTGTGGTTGGGAATGATTGGGAATTCATAAGTCCCGCACAACACTTCATTTCCCGGGAACTGTCTAGTGTTGGCGTCTCACTTTGGTTTTAAACGCTTCTTTTGTCTGTTTGGTTCCGTCGTAATGACACCCACCTGTCTACAATAAGATTGTTAGCATAAACGAAGCTGTCGACTAGATTTTGACTATTGTTTATTGTATGGTCTATATGCTATCTAATGTATCACATTGTAGCGTGCACCTTATGGTGTGAGAGCTTAAAATTGTCTATCTTTTCCAGTTACGTTTTTGTTGGTCAGCACTTGTAAATTATACCTTTCTAACTTTCATTGTAAACTGACGCTGTTTAAGTTGATTGTTTAAAATTGCTAGATGACGTATTTGTACTCCGTTGTCTTGGAAACGACTACTTCTCCACGCCATATCTTCAGGATGATCTAAACTGTATTTCATCTGGTTAAGTAAGCTGAAGTATTTAATTAGATCGGTGAAAATCTACCCATCTGTTGTTCGCTCTCAATCTGCCACAAACTAAATTCGCATTTTCCGCATGCAACTCGTTTAAAGTTGTTGATCAACAACTAGTCAAAACGGCTAAACCACGGGGGAATTGACAATGTTATCAATAGCGAAATTAAAAGATGAATGAGATATTTTAGGCTTTTCTCTGCGTTCTGTTCATTTACATAACATGCTGACTGAAAGAAGTTTTGTGTGAATGAAAAATAAGGCCAAATCGAATTAAACTGAATCATCAGGTGGGCACGTACTCACTACCAAGGAAGCCTTCAGCGTCATGGTCAGATGTGTACGATCAATGACGATTGCTTCGATAGACTTCAGTAAATGCTGTTTTTGATTGTACATCAAAAGTACTGACCACAACTGTGGAATTACTTTGATGGCCGTTGTTAAAAAGATGTTCGGCTATTGTAAATCCATGAAATCTGTGAAGTTTCTATTACTCTGATGCTTTGGTGAAGTGCAGAATAATATTTCACTGTACCCAGCATGTGCTTCTTTAATGTTCGTGACATAATTTAAAGAAGCTAAAAGTCGCCAGCATATGTGTACACTGCTTGCGTGGCGTCTTAGTCAATCCATTATTGAACTAGTGCTTGAGGGTTGTGTATTCATCCGTACCGTGTAAATTTTTCATCCATCTTATCCAATTTTCTTTTGTCCCTAAAAGAATATACTCACAAAGGAACCTGTCTTGATTTTGCTTCGAACAACGAACTGTCAAAGGTTCACTGTTCTACGGCTGGACAAATTTCAAATACTACTTGATTCCAATGAAGAAAAACCGCATACATCTTTTATTTTCCAGTCGTTTATTATTTCTGAGTCGCCAACCCAGTTGGAAAAGTTATATAAAACGAGTTCACGGCAACTTCTCCTTACTAGTTAAGCGTACTTGAATAAAACGATTGTTTGCACTGTCAGTCTTTTGACAGATCTAAAAATTTGTCATGCTATTTTTGTTGTTGTCATTACTGACAGGCATTGTCAATTGACAAATGAACAGTTGCATTAGTGACAGACTGTTAAAAAGCTTGTTGTAAAGCGGTTTGATACATCAATCTGCCAGCCGATTTCTGAATTACAAGAAATCTCCAAAAGACTCACTATTTACTACAACTCACAGACTGCTCGGAAAAACAATGAAAACAATGAATGTCAAATGAAATTGATCGAGATTGAAACAAGAAGGTTGGATAACACGTGACATCTTCGTATTATACCTATACACCAAACAGTCGGGTTAAAAACATAATTCCCTGCAGCCTTCAAGTAAATTTGTTTTATAAACAGCCTGCTGTAGTTCCGTTTGTTTAAACGCCTTGACAAGAGACGTGGTTACCGTCATGCTAACTACAGTCGTTGACATCACGAATAGGACTTTTCACCAAGTTGAAATCCCTATTAATTGAGTATTATGATACTATGAACTCTTAAGGAAATAAATTCGATTTTATGCTCACAATGTGTGTTTGTATCCTGATATTGAGTGAATGAATTTTGACACTGCAATTTCAGCACAAATGTTCCATTCAGTCCATTTTGTCTTCTTTTATACAAGGTTCAATTTATCCTGCTATGGTTGTGTGAGTGCCGGGTAACAGTGCCACTGTCTGACGTAAAGCTAAGGATAATAGTGACAACGTAAAATTAATCCCCGTAAGGGTGTCCGATGAAGTCATTTTGTTTCGGTTCTACGATGAATATGCCAGCAATTTCTGGTATATTTGCAGAACATGTCTAATAGTTCTAATCGGTTAATATGGTGAGATAAAACAATACTTGGAATGAGTAGTCCATGGGAGTTTTTAGGTCAGCTTTACAAAGAAATTACAGGGTGGTAGTGGTAATCGAGGTAATCCAGCTTCGAAGGTTTTGGGCAAAAGAAAGCATAATTTCAGGTATGTGCTAATAATGGAAATATAATATAATGTCCTCTTCAATTTCTATATATGATAGCGGTCTAACTATTGTCATAGTTTATATGTTTGACGTCCACACCGTGAAAGCTGTTAGTTGGAATTCCTCCGAAAACAGGCTCATCTCTTTTGGTTTGAAATGTAGCAAGCCGAATTAGTTTCCAACCTGCGAACGTAGACTTATCCAAATACACATCCGTTCATTGATTATTCTGAAGATCACGAACAAACGCACTTTTACTCTTTCATATACTGTGAAAATCGAACGGATTTTCACAGATGAATTTTAGGCGGTGCATTTTTTAGTCTGATTCTGTAGAACACTAAGGCACTGCCTGATGGGTTCTCTCGCCTCAACGACGCCTAAACGCAAGAGAATGAAAACTAAAAGATTTTCTTCATGTACACTGTATATACCAGCAACGGGGGCCAGGTGGGGAATTTTACCGAGCGGAAGGAAGTCTGCTTTATAGGTACAACCTTAAATATAATAAGTAAGGGACAAATGGTTTGCAAGCCAGTGCCGATCAAAAATTTACCTGACCATCATAGTTTTATGAACGTCGTTTCGATATCAGTGACCGTCAGTAGTTTATTGTTACAAGAGCAATTAACAAAGTTCGTGTGCAAAATCTTACTAAGTAAGGCAGTATAGGTAAAATTATTGATAAAGTATGAGAGGGGTAATGGATAAGGTTCGAAACGTTTAATCTCTGAGGACTTTTCTTAGAACAACTGAAGTAAAAATACTCGTACCGTGAGAACAACGTGGAATGAAGAATAAATGACAGAATTACAGGCTGAAGTAAGGGTGTTTCCACAAGGTCACATTCGTCGGATTTGTTATTATTTAACAGCGGGATTGATTTCACTAATTCAGACTACTCATCACACCTTGTAAGATTTCCATGCTTGGGATGCGTTAGGCAAGTTGACTCCCACCCACTGTTAACAAACATGATCATTAATTTCCAGCTTATCACGGATTGCTTCTTGTCCCATTTTTATCTGCGGGTAACACATTGCCTTATTCCCAGAATTGTTTCGTAGTTATTGCACAAAAAAAGTAAGTCAGGGGCTTGAATAAACTTAGCGTCGAGGATTAACAATACGAGGGCATCTTCGCGTTTTATTAAGCACTGACCGGGAGTGACCTATTTGAATCCTCTAATATGTGTACAACCTGATCACCTCACTCTAAAATGTTAATGTCGGACGTTCGAGATAATCCTATCACGGTAGTCCATCTCTGGATAATTTGACGAACGCCAAATAAACAATGGAGCAATCGGATGATACTGTCAGTGTAACATTTCCTGGTTCTTGGAGTGGCTTTACAGATCAGCAAGTAGAGCGAATGCTGCGAAGTAGGTCAAATTTCTGTCTCTGACAGGAATCCAGCCGAAGTCTGGGATTTCCTAACAGACTGATAGTTTCATACACAATAAGACCGCCGCAGTACTCACCAACCGTATCCAAAGTTTATTGAGTAGACTGTTCAAATATGTGATAGTCTCATGGATGATGCTTGTATATACACAGTGAACTGTTTTGTGTGACTTATTTTGTTCCTTTAAAATGGTAGGTCCTACGACGCTATCAATGCAAGTAAATCGTTGTTGCGTACAAATTAAATTCCCCCTAACTGTTTGCGTGTTTGCTTTATGACAGTAGTCAAACACTTCCTTGGTTATATATATATATATGTATGACAAACGGTGATTTGAACTGTGTCCGACTGAATACCATTCAAGCACACCCGCGGCCTTCACATTCAGAGTAACTTCAAACGGGAGCAGCAGAGTTACGTACTTCTTTTCCGATGGAAAATTAAGCACAGTTACTTGCTTTTGTTAACTTGTTGATTGCTAGACCATGCTAACCTCAAACTGGAATGTATATAAACGTCCTGTTGCAGCCGGTTGTGCGAAACGCTGAGGTAGTGTAAGTGTTTCTTCTTAGCAGGAACGTAACACCTGTTTCGTTAATTTTACTCACTGAAGTATTTCTATGATCGGATGGTGGTCTGACGACAAAATCTGTGGTCTTCCAGTGTTAACCAGCAATAAAGAATTGATTTGGCTGGTTTGTTACGAGATCCAGTTGAAGGTCCCAAGACAGCCGTTATGTCCACCCTAGGTACAATTACTCAAAGCACCTGTTAAAAATGTAGTTTTTCTGAAAGGTCGTTGAGATTCATCTCAAGGTGGTAGATCGTACACAAAGAGACGCAACCAAAGTTGATCACTTTGGTCAAAATAAAGATTAACGTTGTCAAATTCATGTCTCTGAAAAGCTGTTAGTATGCTAATCATGAAAACACAATTGGTCACAGTTATTCAGAAAGATTCTATGAAAACTACTGTCAGTATGTTAAAAATTGCTGTGCTCTCTGTTCTGAAGAGTTAAGACACAACGCCAGTGATTGTTTGAGGGGATGAACTAAAGTTGATACGTTCATCGGTTTGGTTATGTTAACCCCCGTATCTGGAGGAAGGGCTGCTCCAGCTTGCCACCTCATGGGTAAGCTAAATTGCATCAGTCGCTGTCACACGATCTGTTTTTTGGACATGCTAAGGCAAAACGTGTTTCACGTGATCGCTACTTGAAGCAAGCCAGATAGATAACGCGTTTTCTACCCCTCTAGGGGCGCAAAACGTAAACACACAACGTAATATATATATTCATATCCACTCCAAGTCAAAAACCTTATACGGGCAGATATACAGCTATCTTATAGACAAGAGAATTGAATTTGTATAAACGTCAAGTTGACTGTGGAATACCAGAAAGTATATAAGACCGGATTCTAGCACACAACTCTTATGACTAACATTGACTTTAGAAAGTAGAAACACTGAAAAAGACCAAAGTTAATGTGGTAGTTAAGGGTGGAGAAAGGTTTGGGTGCAAAATCGCTACACGATGTAGAATGGCGAGGACCCTTCCAATCAACTGGTTATGAACGGATAATCTCATTTTAACGTGATCTAGGCTTTAGAGATGTAACGAAAATACGAAATCTTCCCGGAGCACAGGTAAAAATATACATGCTGATGGGGCACAAATTTTGATATTGAAAAGCCAAAAGGGCTGAAACTGGAAGGGAGTTAAAAACGCCGCATATAGAATCATAGTCTTCCTATTGAATATAGAGTGTTATTCACAAGAGAATCTATAACTATACGGGTTTCCTGCGGAAAAATTCGCCCTCAAGTCATCTTCATAATGTGAAATGCCGGTGTGTGCGCTCACTTAGAACAAGATATACAAACCTGTCGCCAATAGTTAGGAAGCAATGTGGCTCCTAGTGAATGCAACCGGAGAACTACTTGGGCATCCACGGGGTCAAGTGTGATTTATTTCCCAGAACTATTATAACTAGACCAATTCTCACTTTATTAGGGGCATCTGATTAGAGACTGTAGTTGTGACCTACAAAAGTACGCACGTTTTAGTCACCCAATGGAAGAAGCCTTTCATTAACTTGAAAGTGACGAAAAAATGGGGAGGCTGAGAAAAGGGAAATCTTTTAATGAGTTCGTCTACTTTTAGCCACTTGAACATGCAATTTCCGTTAGTTTTGGTAGAAACTTTCGCAACTCTATACCAAGATTAGCCGGCGGTACGGATCTTTTGGTCAGTTCTCTAAAAAACTCCGACGATTTGCCATATATGTATGTCTGTCTTTGTCCGATTGCTTTTGTTGTTGTCAGTCTTCATATATTTCGGTTCCATCAGAAAACCACTTCAGTATGTTGGTGTTCTTCAGGTTAGTGCTCTTCTATCGCATTCAACTTTTTCTCACAGTCAGTTTCTTTACATCTGTATACAATCCGATAACGCTTGTTTCCAGCGTGGCATACAGAGGCAGGAGAGCACTTCGTTCTTCGTTCTCTTTTACACAGACAAATCTATTAATCTGGGTACTCAACAAAAATGTAGCTTGTCCGATTTGGATTCACTCGCGCACCGTTTTGACCTGCTGAGTAAGCGCATTCCGCAAAACAGAAAAAGAACACTTCTTGTTGACTGATGCATTTTCTCAAGCACTGGTCCCGCTAACGGTAAGTTTTAATCAAGTAATCAGACGATAACCCTGTGAGCGTGCGTAGAAAATGCATTTTTCACTATTCGTGGATCGGCTTTTGCAACCTTATGAAAACGTCTCTAACTGGTATAGGAAGGGAACCATTAAAATAAAGTTTTGTATAGAGTTAAATTTGTGAGGCCAGTCGTGTTAAACGGTTACACAAAAGTGCTTGTCGACTCTACTGGGGAATATATTGATACAGACGTACGCACTACGGTTATCCTGATAATTTTTGGCCAATTTTTTGGGTTGCATTTTTGGAGATGGGGTGAAAAAAGTAATCTTCAGTTTTCTTTTCTAGCGTGAAAATATGTTCATTTTTATTTTCAGGTCTTTTTTCAGCTGTCCCCCTTAATCATACACCTGCAGCCTATATGCATGGTTTTTGGATGTTGCCTTGCAACTTGTCCACTTTTCTCTGCCAAATCATGACTTGCATGATTCTGTTCACCGGGTGACAGACTGCTTTCATCTAAACATGAGAAAGCTGGTCACATTTCGTACGGACAAATATTGCTGCGACTGTACGTCCTCACTGTTAATTTCGCGGAAGTGACGGAGATGATTGATCGATTTTGCAAACAGCGCTTAGAATAGGCAGTGAAGTTCAAATTCGGTCGGGCTTTACGAGGAAATTAGTGCAAGCAGCTTAGTAGTCTTAAGTTCAAGTTTGACCATGCCACTGAAATTGATCTGAGCGTGAGGTCACACATGTAAGAAAGTTTAAAGTAAAAATAAAAGAGGTATGGTTTAAAAAAGTAAAAATCACGTGAGCACAAAGATAGTATCGATGATATGATGAAAGACGTAATGCTATTGGACTGAATTTCTTGTAAGCGGGAAACGCTTGTTAATGATTATGCTAGAAGTTGCCAAATGAGGTTAGACCACAGGAATTGCCTATAACATCAAATTTTGAATATGGCGCTGCCAACTGGATAGAAACATATATATGTACCAATTGACTGGATGTTACGCGAGCATATTTTTCATTAGGGAAAGAAATTGTAAGTCATCTTGAATAACAAGCCCTTGGGCGGCTGGCTTATTTCGGTAGTACGCATTGGGATCGGTCAAATGGATTATCCATTCCCATGAGCAAAATGCGTAAGCGTAAAAATAATCGCACTAAAAGGTCTCTCCAAATTGATTTACTATTTTTCGAAGGACAACGAACATTTGTGCGACCAAAAACACAGGCAAACGTGTGTTTTATGATAATTCGTTTGTAAGCCAACACAATTATATGGAGGAGAGTTGGCTGAATGACCCGATATTATTATGTAAAAAGATTATTGTTTCTGTTGTAGCATCTACCTTGATTATAAGCTGACCGAATTGACGGTTAATATCAGAATTTCAGGCAGTGGATTAAAGTGGTGTAAAACACCAAACTAGTCCCCACCAATGGATTTACTTTTAAACTAGTTCCAAAGCAGTTAATCTGACTTGTTTCTTCACTGAAGGTGATAGCTTTTGTGCATCTCGTTTTATAACTACACGGATAACACTTTTTTTTCATGCATCTCGTTTGATTTACATTCTGTAATTACGTGAACACAAAATGTGCTCAATGTCAGCTGTACGTTGTTTTTCAATGGTTTTAAAAATCAGCATACCTAAACAAAATTACTATGTCTCATTATTATACCGCGTTTCAACTCAGACTGGGCTATGACGTTTCAGAGTGAAATATGTACGTTTAATTTTTTATTACTGTGCACAATTTCCTACGATATTTTCCGAAAAAAACGAAAATGTACCAATGACATGCCAGATTTCATCAGTACGTTTTTCAAGCCTGCAATGTTTATGCATGAATATGTCTACTTCCTTACAACCATATAACTGGCAAGTAAGTTCTGATATAAACTCTGATAGATGTTCTGCCATACAAGTCGCAGTGCTGTCACCTTGAAGTGCTGAGTACTTCGACTGTCTCCGCCAAAACGTCCACTTTACTATAAGGATGGAATTCATGGTAGATCGCAATTATTGTAAAACTCTAATAGTCTTGGATTTTCCACATTGTACACTTTGAACAAAATATAATCTGTAATTATCTTTTTAACCAGAAGATATCTCATGTTTTCAAGGAAACAGTTTTAAACGGATACCGATGATACATTAATAGGTCCTTCTTGAAACCGTTCAATTAAGCCATCCCTTTAGCAGATCTGGAAAAGTTAAGTTATGCATTACTTAGCTAGGCGATTTCTATTCATCTTTCTGTGAATGTGATGGTAGACGACCATTTACGGAATTCTTCAGGTTTTCATTAATCAACAGTTGTGCTTTTTTGGGGTCATGTTAACTCTTGTTCTCAAATAGTTGACAGTCAAGCACTTGCGTGAAACACATGGAATCCGTTGAATCAAAATCTCTCTTTTTAGAACTTGGGAATTTACTTTGGAATCGATTTTTAACCTAACATAAGAATGGTAAATATATTTATGGCAAAATAGTTTCGTTTTGTTACAACGGCTTAACACTTTTTCCATCACTATAACATGTGCATTTTGCAGCCAGTTGTGAATGCAACGTGATTTGCGAAAATGTCATCTGTCTGTATCATAGATGAAACAGCTTACACAGTTTTACCAGTTTGAAAACGAATTTCGCGTAACGTGTTGGTCAATATGTATCTGGTCTTATTATGGATGTCTTCAGAATTTGAGGAGCAGGTGTGAGCTTCAGTCAAACCATGAGAGCATTTTAAATATATAGAGTTAACGTTCGTTGAGGAAGTGGTATATATTATGAAAATTATTCGATAGCCTGAGTTGTCAGATTGATTAACAACCCATTCACTTGATGTAGACCCGGATTTCGTTTGAGTGTGTTAACTCAGTAAATAAATGTTAGTCTTAAGTACATTTGGAAACGATTAGGTTAATTTGTTCTAATTATTTTGTATCTTCCAATGAGGATAAATATCATGTCACCTGTGTATTCCTGAATTTATCCACGAAGAATGCGTAATCCATGTTGCATATCAAACAATCTATTTAGGAACCTTTATGTTCCATTTCAGAAAGTTCGTATTATATTTCTATGTTATAATTCGCGGGTTTCGTTTGGAACCTGTCATATGCATTCTCCAACTCGTGATTTGGCGTTCTGAATTAACTGTATACTTTAGCTTTTGATGAATTGTCTCGCGTGATCAAATTCACTTGTCACCTTGTGCGTACATTTACTGAGAGATTCGGCCTGACGACAGTTAGATAATAAACTTATGAGGTTAATAGTCTGAGTTATCTATTTCACGAAGCGATTGATAGTATGTTCTGACCACACCATTAGTTGGAAGAAATGTGTAGAAAGGGAGGTATACAGTTGCAAGAGAGCTGGATTTTTTTTACACCTGATGTATATACTAAATACAACTCCAGGCGAGAACTTGGGCGACAGCTGACTGGGAAACCGCGTAAGTATCGAGAGCATCATTTCGTTGAACCAGCAAGAAGTAGAGTGATCTTTTCTTTGTAGAAATTACTGAGTATCATTAACACTGAGTTACGACTGGTTTGGTCAGCCTAATACCACTGTGAATATGTTTAAATAAATGGTTCAGTTTTCACCGATCGTTCACGTCGATTCTACAATTTTAGTGCATATTTTTCGAAACAGTTCAATAAATCAGAAAATGACGGTAATGTCCGGTTGATCAACTTTGCCATCCGAATGACCTTTCATTGCAAGCACGTTTGTTTTTGTAGTTTAAGTTGGTCCCAACACCAAAATTCTATATATCTTTTATTTCAGATTGATGGCAAGAGATCAAGACCAAAATTGACATCATTTAAACAGTCTGGGAATCTTGCACGATGCTTTGCGATTAGAATTTATCACCAAGTAATCCAGTTTCGATAAGCGGGTTGTCAGATGCTTATGTTAAAGCTAGGAGCATCAATCACTCTTCTGTTATGTCTAAAGCACTCACCGGTCTGTTATTACGTTAGCGTGGTAAATCCGGTAAAGTACATGGCCGTAAAGCACGGGCAAGTTGCCGACCAGATCACTGGAGGATTGACCATAATTTTCTTCTTCAAATGTTCTTAGAGACACTACACTTTTGCAGAAAGTAGCGTTATTTTTAGTTTTAAAAACTACATACCAAGTCTTCCAGACTCATACTAACTGAACGTTTACCGTACCGTGCATTTCATACTGAGACCACTACCAGTTGGGTGAAACCACATGGTGGTCAAACAAAAAAGTGGGCACGAAATATGAAGACCTAGACTGCTCCACTGACCAGAGTGGGTAGGTGTCACCTGTCTGCCTGGGGTCCCTATGATCATTCAAATCGCTGGTTAAAGACGTTATCCGAGATAGCTGTGTCACGTTTAATGGCGTACCTGCATTCATACCATTTCTAGTCCTTCCGCTTAGTCTTTTTTTAATAATTTTCAAACTTCTTAGTAGCGTTTTCTTCCAGGATATTCCACGTCACTGTTGAGGTGAGCGGCGGCCCGAGCCACAGTACCTTCTGGTCAGGCTCATGGCTGCTATGATGATACCGATGTTTCATCAAATGACAGAAATCTGTTGTGTGTTGCTTATGAATGGTATCTTTTTACTCAGCTTCAGTGCACAAGGTTCGCAGCTCATGAGGAATAAACTAATCAGCTGTGTTGGCTCCAAAGATGTGTACTTCACAAAGTGTCTGAGATAGAAAGTATCCTGGTCTACCTCAAGTTTCGTCGAATTTCCGGTGTAATTTTGGGGCTGTCCTATATACTTTGCTGTCTCGTCAGTTTGTTGCGATGAAGTAAGCAAGAATAGTGGGGAGAAATGCTGGTTTCACCAGTGGCAGTCATTTGTGATATCTAAAAGTTATTCAAGGTCAAAATGGTTGTATGCGGTCCATCTTTGTCTAGGTTTCAGAAACGTGGCAACAAAAATAAACAAACTCAGTAAACTATTCAATGTTATTTTTCTGCTACACATTGCCTGCATCGCATGGATTGATGGATTGCTCAACACAGCTGTTTGCCAGCAAACAGTTCCAGAAAGTAAGACTGTGTTCCAGAATGCACAGCCTGCACTGCTTAGATTACGTGTCGTATGAATCAACCTTATTCACGGATGTCGACAACGGTTGAACAAAGTCAGGATGACCCCTCTGGGTAATATCGGTGAATGTCATCTGCTATGTAGTAAGCTTTGAGCTGATGTAAATAACTGTATACAAACCTTACCGGACGTGGTAACAAACAGCTGTCAGTGACATTTTTGTCTTCATGCTATTACTTACTCTTGTAGGTAACTATTTTTTCGGGTATTTTTTCAGTTGTTGTTCATAAATTTCAAGTTTTACAATACCCCCTTCACTATCGCAGTGAGCGCCAACTTGAACCACAGTGTTAGTTGGTTAAGTTCTTAGTGGTTTAATTGTACATACCCACATATGTGCACATACGAATGATAAGTAGACCATGATCCTAGATAAGCACACCGGTAGAGCAGTCGTAACGTAGTTCATATATCCAACGTTTACCATACTCGCACCCAGCTGTATTTCTAAATTTCTTTTATTTTTTGTTTGGTTTTTAATTCCTGATAGTTGAAACATACGAGTGTGTTAAGATAAGACGCAACGTCGTGTTGCCTAATATTATACGTTTGAAGAATTTTGATTTCACTTTGAAATACTGTGAAGATATCGTTTCAAACCGATCGTTTCTGTAACCATTAAACAATCGACCAAGTTTGCTTAAAACCGCTTTGTATGTGTTATTTTACTATAGTGATAAAAAGAGGAACGTGGTGATAACCGCTTAGACAATTCGATTTGGGATGAAAATTATAGACTGCCGGCTAACACATGATTTTCAAACTTCATTTCTTTTCATTCAATTACATCATTTTATTGATTGCGTCATCATTACGATTATACTTAAAATCTCTCTCCATTAGTTCGCCCACTGCTCTCACTGTTGGCTGTTAAGTGTAAACGAGGCCATGGCATTTCCGAAAGCAGAAACTCGCACGTTATTGATTGTGGATCGTTTTCTTCTCCACTGCTGAACCTCTGTTTCTCAAATTATCTGTAACTGGGAGAGTTTAGAATCAGTTATACTTAACCATATGCATACGCTCTTTGTTACACTTGACTGTCAGCTAATGAGGAAAAGTTGGCAAGGTCATATGGCGAAAACTACAAGAAAGAGGTCTTGTTAGAGTCATGTGCTTTTCGTGCAGGGCATTTTGAACTTAAGTATTATGCACTTTGATGTTAAACAATGCAAAATAAACCTCACTATTTTCACTTCTTTTATCTCTAATCTGAATTTAATGTATTTTGTGGCAAGCAAACATTGAGATGAATTTTTGGTTTACACCTTTCAGTGGGACTGGTAGCTTTTGGCAAGCCAGTTACAAAGATTAGAATTTTCGACTGTTTATGTTCATGAAATCTTAAAGCGTTTGAACAACACATTTCAACCCGCCTCAGTCTTTCTGCCTAATTTCTGTGACATCGAAAAGTTGCTCTATAAATGTTTTTATTTTTGCGACCTATCTCTTTACAGAATAGATGAATAACAATAATGAATAGTAGTATCACCTGGAGACGGGATTGATACAGACGTCAGTTTGTTAATTTCATTATCACTAAAAATATTCAAATAATAATGGTAATCAATATTATGATTCCCATCTCAGCTGTCTGCATCTGCGTTACTGGTGGCCCTGAGATTTTCAGGATTGAAAGTCTATTCTAACTTTGTAGTATTAGTTCGTGGCATCTGTGCAGTAACTTCATTACTTTTTGTATACGTCAATATTAGAACAATTCACAAATGTGGACAATGAAAAATAAGTCGGCAGCCATACTTTATAAGCTTTTTCCCAGTTGTTTAACAGTGAGGTAGATTATTTTTTCGTATTCACATTGCGCAGTCATTTATTCCTTCATAGTGTTGTATGACAGGCAGTTTCGTTGTGAGCAGTATACTACTCACGAGTAGTATATCACCTACAGGCGACATTCAAGAACAAAAAACAGCATGCCTCGAACGCTAGGATAACGACAGAGAAGAAGAGACTATCGGAATAGTGTGTACGCACTACGATAGAAGTTCCACCAGGGCGAATGACAGTGGTGTATGTGAATGCATGTCTGACGTGCAAATGAGTGTACGCGTTTGTGGTTTGATTTTTGACGTGATCTGTACGGGAATTTGCTCAACACACTGGCTATCATGCCAAGCGTCATTTGCGCTCACAACAATGGTAGGTTGGGTTTGCTCAGAAAGTATTTTGGCTAAAGCTGTTTTTCACTTCAGCAGGCGAAGTGGAATAATCTAGGCGGTGAATCTTTACCCAAAGAGATAAAAATGGATTAAACAGATCTGAGCCAAGGACATGGAGATAACATGAACAAAATTACATCATCGACTGTTATGCAACTGCATGTCGGTAGCATTTCTAGTTGACATTTTTTGTGACCAAGATAACTCCAACCTAACAGAAAGCTACCGAGTTTACTCGGAACAACATAGTCCAGCATCAATTCATCTCGCGCAATTGTAATCAAATCTTAGTAATCTCAACATGCTCACTACTGAAGCCGTTTAGCTGGCATGTGAAATGCCTGATCCACTCACCACAGACCACTTGGCTAAACCAGTGAAACGATTGTTGGCTTGTTCCAACTGTTCCAAAGTACACGCAAACAAAATGGATGCCACATTTCAAATAATTAAGGTGATGTCCCTCATTGCACTTATTTACTTGAAACAACGTGACCAATAGTGCTTCTTTTCCAGTGCTCTGTCAAATAATCCTTTACATGTCAGTGCACAACAACTGTTTCCAATCGAATGGACTTTCAGCCTAATTAAAACTACGCGCCTTCAATTTGTTCCTTTCTAGACGACTCCTTCAAAAATTCTTTCGCAATCACCATTCGTAATATTTTACTAATTAAGAATTGTTTAGAATTTTGGAAGTATAAGCGCCGAATGTATAAAAAGATAGACAAGTTCCGTACCGTTGGTCAATTAAGCTTGTAATTTGTTAGACGTGTAAAATACAAAGAAGTGCAGTTTGATATTTGTTTTACTAACTCATATTCTTTTAATTATCTTATTTGAAGGCGGAAAAAGTAAAATTGAGTTCAGAAAAATAATTATGTACAAATCGTGAACAAATGTTAGCAAATTTAAACGGTGTTTTTAGTTTTCTCTCCTTATTAGGCTGCTTACTTCCACAATACCTGGATTGCTTGCTGAATAAGCCTGACTTATTGCACGATGGAACTACTTAATGAGCTTGGTAAAGCTCAGTAGTCACGACGTCAGCTCTCAGTTGCAAGGATGCTGGTGTGAAAATGTTTCTAGCAATGCTGCTGCCTAGGTTTGAGTGCTTTACTCCAGCTAATATATGATTAGCTATAATATACTGTGGTAGACAGACTTCATATTGGAAACAATGGAAACGAAACTTATGTTAGATCGTTTCTTCTGCTTCTCCATGACAGCATTTAACACCCATACTCAGTGGGTTTGTTCCTTTCATCAAATCTGATCAAAGGGTTAAAGATACTTCACATTGAACTTCACTTATATGATTCTGCATTCGCTTGGCTGGTGTATTCCGTTGACCTTTTAAGTCTTCTAATGGCACAACACTTTCAAGTCTGGTCTTCTGGAAATTTCAAACAAGGATACATTTTTCTGTCTAACCTAAAAAAAAGTTGAGCAAATTAAATGCAATGATGGACACAGTTTTTGAAAGGAAGGCGTTCCTCTCACAACTTTGAGCAAAACAGCCAAATGAAAATCAGAACTTAGTCTGGAGCGGTTAATCCTAACGCATGCATCGATAATCACGGATAAGCAACCTAGCTCTATGACAGCCGATGTTGCGAAGCAAGGGAGAGAGGAAGAAGTCAAATAGGAAGGTTAGTTCTTTCTTTCCGCACGAATCGAAAATATGAGTGTTTTGTAAGTTGAGTGAGCACAAAATAGTGGACAGTTTATGGGTAGAAATATTTTAGGGAAGTATTCGTTTTGAATGATTTGCAATGGTGAAGGGTGGAAACAGCACGTGTTATTTAATAAGAAGGACTCCATTGAAAAGCATGTTAGGAGATCACTCAATGACCGTTCAACAATTGACTTGTAACCATTCTATTACACCCGTAGTGAATCATTTTCTGTCAGCCTATTGAATGTGTGAAACCGAAGGTAGCGACGTACACTAAACGATTTACTGTCTCAATCTTGCAAGCACCATCGCTCAGTTAACAAGTTGAACATGCAAAATATTGGGTCAAGTTGATTTTAATATGATCGGTAATATAGATTGTTTTGGAGAACTTATAGTTGGTCAGAAAGTTTTTCAATATGAACTATTACTACTGCTGATGTTTCACGTGATTCGTATCACCCTTAGTTTTAAATACTGACCCGTTTTGTCAATATCTAATAACGATGGACAGTTTGCCATGTGTTGATTTAATATCGGAGAGTATAATATATTAGGGTATGTAACGTAATATTCCTAAGATTAGGGTGGTGTAATGTTTCAGATCAACCCACAGAAGCAACCAATAATACAGGATGTTCCTGCAGTTTTTTGTCAGTTTAGAGTTCGAGAGGTTTGTACATAAAATGTAATCCCTTTCACTCTGTATCTCCAAACGAAAAGTTTTCTTTCATGGCTGTATGGCAGTAGAATATCAAACCAAGTGGCTGCCACATTGAAATCATTGTTGTTGATAACGTGTTTTCTGGATCCTTATAGTTTTGCTCAAATTATTGTGAAGCTGTCAGTTTACACTGAAAAAAAGATTTGTTGTCCATCATAGAAAAAAAGTGGTCTATTAATTTCTGAAATACTAGTGAACTGGAATATAGAAAGAACACGATTCATGCTTCTTCTCAGTTTATTTGTTCTGTCAGAGAAAAGTTTGCCTTTTTAATGGGTGCTCATTTTGAAAATTTTGACATTTTACTGGCATATAAAAAATAAGGTCTTCATAAAACGTTGATTACATGTAGTAACACCAGACAACATAAAAGTTTTCGCTACCTTTGCCTTCAGGGCTGGTTTCACTTGATTAGTTGTCAGAAACATGTTGATTTCGCTAAAACTGCGAAGACTGTAACGCCACTGCGTACAACGTTTACCGTCTAAATAGAGAGAGTTATAAACCATTAACTAGATGATATCGAGGTTTTTCTGAAGTGCTTTTTAGAGTCGCTTACATCCGCGTTTCGCTGAAAAGTATCAGTTTTATTTTACATTTCGAGATCGAGATTCAATCAGAAATATCGAGAAAACATAACTATTGGAAATTTCGTGAAAAACTGTTATGTAACCCGTCTTCCCTTGTATACGGAGGTGGACAGTGGAGAACTTACACGTCGAAAAATTCTGGATAAAACTAAAACTAATGGAAATGTTAGCAAGATTTTAGGAAAAGCATTATATTTTTCCCGAGTATTTCTCTAGTTATTGCATGCCACTCAGGTGAAGCAAGGTGTTAAAATTCGGATCACAGGTTGAGGCCGGTGGAAGTTCGATATAAACAACCAAAAATAAAACATGTTGGTTTCGAGATTCTAAAATAGTGCCTCCCTTATTAACAGGGATAAATATATATACTTTATTCTAATGTGAGTGGAATAGTGGACGGGGAAAGAAACGACAGCTGGATCCATGAAATTAACAGGATGGATTTCGAATTTAATGATTTGAGAATGTTTTGAAAATTGTGGGTACCAACTGGAGAAAAGAGTCACATACAGCTGTTAGCAGCTGCGAACACAAAAACGCGCGCTGTTTGGTTGAAATGTTGCGACTGGCTACAAAATGAAAGGACAATTAAAAGCGTTCGACGTTTTGTTTAAATGATATTGGACTATAGTTTGTTTGCGTACTGATCTTAAAACGGTAACAAAACAATCTGAGTTGTGAAAGTGGACCACATGCAGACTTATTTTTATGAGTTAACTCACTCGATAACCACGACAAAGCTGTTTAAACAGCATTCACGTTACGTTGAAGATTATCAGTTTCTGATAACAAGTTGTGCTGAAGTCCACAAATAGCACATATACCATTCGTATCGTGACGTGAATTAAGGAGCTAGTGCTCTTCTGACCCTTCGTCAAATATCACTGAATGATTGCATGTTATGCTGAACACTCGAATTCTAAGCAATCGTCAGTAATGTGAACTTTGCTTGCTATGAGTTCTCATTTTCAGGTCTACAGAATTAATTACCTGCAACTAACATTTAGTTAGGAAGAACGGGACAGAAATACCACACATTCACAAATCCATGACCGGGTTGTTGCAATTAAATTGTAATCACTTAATGAACTGCGACATCCGCCATGTAAAAAGAAGAGGTGTGCTAACAACTACTCGCCATTCTTAACCCGGAACAGATTTACGTCTCACACAATGGTCAACTTTCTGTGTGAGCCTCGGCGTTAGATGACTGTGGACTACTCAAGGTCAAGAAAGTGATAAAACACAAACCAAACGTTTGTTTTAGCAAGTCTTCAATTAACGTGCTCCGATTACAACCTAGAAAGACAGCATACATAACATAATTGTTCCACCAAAATCGTTAACTGACAAGCCTGTGCTACAAGGAAGCGGGCGGTTGGCTGCTTAAAAAACTGAATACTTATTCAAAAAATGGCGTCATTCTCTTTTCAACACTCAACCTAGATACCTGCGGACCTAGCTGACGAATGACTGTCTGCATGATCATCACACTACCCAGTTTACACCAATAGATCAAGACTTGCAAGCTGCCTTAGTGCTTTGAAGCTCAGTCTGGTTGTGACTTGGTCTGTGGTAGACCACAGCTACCACTTATAGACCATGCGACCTTATTCGGATCTGTTGTCCTTATTGGAGCATGTACTTGGGTTCGTAGCATACACTGACACGACGCCATTTTGTCATTTTGTTCACTAGGTAACCTCCTCAAACGAAAGCAACGACTGGCCGTTGAGAACCTGGTTATGTTATCAGAGAAGTCCAGGTAGCAAACCAGGTTAGAATGTAAACTTAACAGTTCTAGCCCTGATGATCTTAATAGCTGACAGGTCCAAATATCATAGGCCATTCACCAACCGACAACTGCAAAATACAAAACGGTGGTTCGTGGATTAAACAAAAATTGGATCTCAAAGAAATTCCCGTGGTAGTTAGATGCCAGATGAAACATTCCACTTGACATTTCAGGTAACATATCCGTGGCATATCCGAAGCGTAACCTGATCGCTGATCGCGAAGCTTGAATACTGAGGAAATTTAATGAAATGGAAACCACTTTTGCTTCTTAGGCAACTAGCAGACTCTTAAGGGTCATCCATGTTACTGATCTAGGACGTCGTTTTGACAATTAAGCTACCAGTGAGACAGACGCCATACTCATCCACAATTTGTTCGGAATTTTACAGCACTGGGTGGAGCATTTTAGGGTCATTTTAGCTGGTCTCCTACTCTCTCTGTGTTTCCACCACAAACTTGCAACGTAGCATCCTGGCCGGCAGATTTAGAATCAGCTACTACTCAGGTTGCTGACAGGTTTGTGAACTTGTAAAGTTGCATCAGCGGCGACGGAGATAAAGGGAATGAAATGGATATTGGTATATCCAAGGCATAAGAAGTATCTGCTAATCTAGAACATTTACGATGACACACGCTTCTCTTCGTAGCTTACGATGTGCTTAAGCACGACAGCTGTTGGAATCGTTTAATTCTACGGCAGCAAAACTTGGCTGCTCATGGCAGAAGACGTGAATTATTATTAGATTTCTGACCACGGGGGTCTGCGTTCGATCGCTTTCACCGAACGGCCTCAACTGGTGAACAGATCGGGAAGCTGGTATTCGATAGTGATTGTCATACGAACTCTTTTGCTTAATCCTCAAATTCACATAGTCTTGGATGTTTAGACCATGTGCTAAAATTGCCAGCTGGTCGTCTGTGACATTGAGCGCTCTTTGTCAATGATGCAACTGACTGGCTTGGGGTTCGAGGCTAACAAATGGCAACCTGACTTAGAGCGAGGAATTCAGTAGCCAGAGTGATGACCACGGGCTCATCTGCTGGGCTGGGATCTTTGTTACTCACAGAGTTAGTGAGATGGCGAATAATGGTGCGCAACGACGTGAATTTTGTTGTTGCTTGACGAAGTTGTGTGTAAACTAAATAAACCTAGTGATACGGGAAGGAAACCGTTTTACTGGTGACGTTGTACTTTCATTCACTGCTGGGTTGTTTGTTCAGAAGTGTGAGCACCTTCGTGTTAATGATATGAATACAAGTTTATTTGGTTTCATTGAATGAACCCCATCGCCTTCTTTTCTTCTTCTTGTACAGAGTCTGCTTTTCCCATCAGCCAGATACACTGTTGTATTACCGTATATGATGATGATACTGATGATCAACCATGACTACGAAAATTCACTGACAGGTTAATTTTAGTTGTAAAAAAAGTTATATGAAGATCCTCTTTCGTAAACCGCCACATGCTTGTGCGTTCTAGCAATTTCTGTCCTTGTATAGTGAAATGTGTAAGCTGGATAACTGCGAACCTATCTAAACGGATTAATGACAACAGTCTCGTTCCTGTCGACACCAGATTCAGAAGTTGCCATTGTAGTCAAGTCACAAACTGTTGAGGGAAGTTACCGAGTAGAACGAAATATTCCAACCATCTTACAAATCTTCTAGGAAATTCCAGTCCAGCTGTGCAAGACAGATGATTTTAATATCAGGACCGATCCTTAGCGGCTTACATATCCTTTTTAACCGATTAACTCAAGTCGTACAACTTCCCTAAACTAAACTGATCCCTTTCTTTTCAAGTCGTAACCACGCAGACATGCCACCCCAGGGAGGGCAGACTTGTCTACCCTTCACAACTATCAGTGGTGATTATTGTGATATCATTTTGAATAGCTTAGATGCTTCTTTCCATTTTTTTACCTCTCTGATACTCTGTTGAGTAGCAAACTTTATCCTGAATGACTACTCCGCAGTGAACATCTTCCTAAAAGATATAAAACAAGCGTAAGTTACTTGTTCTCCCATTTTCATATCGTTATAGTTTGCGAAGTTGAGTTGGCTTTACAATGGCTCGTGAAAAGTTCTATCAGCTTGCATTTTGTGCGTGCGCTCCTTATGTGGCTGTGACAAACTAGTGTGACGAACTAGTGCAGTGAGTCGCATTTGGCTACTGTTTATCAAATTAGGCTTTCAGGAGAAGAAAAGCTAGACCAAATAAACAACGCGGCGTCAAGGAGTAGGACGATAACTTGAACACTTCGTATTCCAAATTCAGGAACAAAATGTCCGAGGTGGGGTGTACCACACGCGTGATTTTTGTGATCTGCTGCGTGTTGTGTACACACGGTGGAAGAATCTAATTTGTGTAAAACAAAATTCAACTGAGTTGAGAAACGCGGCTTATGAAGACGTTTAAAGAGATTCTTCACATCAAAAGATCCGAATACAGGAAGTTTGCAATCGTTAACCTGGTAACTACCAACCATACGGCAGCTGATTCCGAATTTGACTGCTCTAGCGCTGCTGTCTATCAAGGTTTTCACCTATGTCATTGTATGTCAAACGATAAACAATGCCGTATGGCGTAAAAGCTAGAAATCCTCATTACCGTATCCGTTGCAAACTTATTCTACATGAACTGGAACACACATTTACTAGACTGTGACACCTAGGAGAATCGCTTATGAAGTTTTCTGGTTTTCAGTATATTACTTTCACGCGTTATGAAAGGAAGCTGCAGTCTTGTACTGATTTACATCGTGCACTTGGAGGCTAATTTATCTCAAACTGCTAAACGTTTACAAGCATGCACTCTGTTCTACTAGATGAATGAACACACAATGCTCTGGTTTCAGCATACACGAGACATTTTTTCCTGGTTAGGTCGCAAGACTATTATGTAGACCAACCACATCTGGTCTGCAGATGTGTGGGCACCATATTGTTATCGACCACGTTTTTGATGGTTGGGTTTTGAATGGGAATAGTACACGACATGCACAAACCGTTTCACGAAATGATTGAAGCAAACCCCAACTTACCACTTTTGATTGTAGACAACATCAGACGGGAGATGTAAAACTTAGAGCTATTTGCCTTTCTTTCAGTAATGGAAACTGTTTTTCATTGTCTCGTGTTTATACAAACATTCTATTCATTGGCTAATTAACTATTTTGTTAAACATGAATATGGTTAATGTGAGAAGCAGATTTCAAAACGCCAACACTTCCACTTTTAGTAAATAATCTTTTCATTTTTTTGACTTTTCAGCAAGTTGGTTAAAATCGGTGGTGTACCATAAAGAGGATAGAACGTTTTGATCCTGCTTCCTAACGAGAAACCTTGTGCTTGCAGTCTACGGAAGATATGGTATTTTTGAATGCACTCAATCAAAAAGGAAACAATTGCAAACGATTCGGGTGTTATTGCTTAGGGTCTGATAGTTATGTAATTGACAAACTGTGCCAAAAATAAACAGCAAAATTATTCACTGTCTAGGTAAACCTTCTCAGGGCGTCTGACTACAGCTTGATTCTTATGGATATGCCAAATGGTCAAAATAAGTCTATTTTTATGAAACGTCAATCAAGAAATCCCAACGGTGATGGCAGGAAGATCAACTGACTTGATGGTTAGAAACTTATCCCACTAACGCGGATTGATAGAACAAATTGTAAGCAAACTATTTTAGAATGAACACTCGTGGATGATCTGAGCGTTTGAATTCATGTAAAAATTCCAGTCAATCCCCTCCAAAAGAAATTACCAGGCTCAAGTTTTACTTTTGTCCTAACCTATTAATACACCATATCCTTACTAGGACCGGGCTTTGAAACTCGGCAAGTCTTTCGTAAGACAACCCAGTTGATCAATATATCACTGACTTCACAATAGACAAAGCCGGATCCTCGAGTATTTTTTTAATTTGGCTTTTGAATACAGCCAGTAAGTCTACAGGTTAATAACCATATGTGTGCAACTGGAAACTGCATCTTTATTGTGCTGTGATTTGAATCCGTATGTGTTTTTGTCATACGCCCTGCATCACGTTTTTGACGCCATTCGAATTGCATTTACAAGTCCAAAGCTTCAGCTGACTGAAACTTTAGTGGTCATCTCAATGTGTTTGGAGAACAGATGTGTGTTGACTCCATCTGCACTGTTCATCAAAAATTCACCTTCAAACAACTGAATGTCAGTCATGGATGTAAATATCTGAAACTATGGATGAAACAGCCAACTTACACAAAATCAGTGAGGTGTAAGTTAGAAATCTCGGGGTGAACTAATTTATTTGATTAGCTTTGAGAACAGGATAATTCCCTCGTCTATTACTCCGGCCTTATTCTTAGGTCACGACCACACGGCGAACTGAATGGTTTTTAAAGGGGCCTGACAACGGGACAGATGCGAATCATGTATGCCTGTTTTTGTCTGTCTGATGGATCGTCCATCGTGATCGTTTAGAATTGGTTGTTGGAAGGCCAGTATTGTTGATATCTTGCTGACTAGTTTATTGAACATACTGATAGGTGTAGGTTTTACTTTGTGTCGTCTAATAAGGAGTCATAGTCTTTTTATGTACCCCTTTTTTTAAGCTCTGTTATTTGACGGTAACCAATATGAGACAATTATCTTATAAATCTATCATATGAGGGAGAACAAGTTTATTCGAACATTGCAAATGCTAAAAGCGTACTGGAAGGCTTAAACCTATTTAATATGGTGTATACGGTTTTCTGGTACATGGCTATAAGACTGAGCGTTTTTTAGTTACTATATGAAACAGTGTTGTCTCAGCAATTACTCGGGAGGAATAACTTTGAACAAAAAGGAATGGCAGCACGTCCAAAGTTCTACAATCCTGAAGAGGTACGCGGTGTCTTTTTTCTTGTTTGGGACCCTAATGTGATATGCGCATTGATACCATTCAATTTTAGACTACGGTCTTGAATAGGGTTATGTAAAAGCTCGTAACAGCTGCAGTGTGGGATATTTTTTGCTGTACTGTCGTGAAAAAGCTTTGTTGAAACACCACTGTCTTAGGTGGTAATCAGTGTCACTCATACCAAATCCAGTTGCGTGGGGGCTGTAGTACTCAGAAGTAAACGTTATGGACATAAGGTTGACGAAGACACTCTTCGTTGTGGAGAGGACAACTAGTGTCCGGAGGGATAAAAGCTATCAAAGGGCGATACAAACCAGAATAACAAAACCAAATTAATTGCAGAACTACCATAACGGGTGGGATTCTAAAACCGTCAGTCAAGCGCTGAGGAGGTCCAAACCTGGCAAACAATTTCTGTTCACTCAGGCAGGTTATCTTCAAAAATTTTCTACCGTATCATTGCACCATGAACTCTCTGTGTTATCCAACTGTTGCCGATCTCAGGAAATGTGATTTGGTTTAGTAAAAGTTCAACTGATTTACAGAGCACGTAGTCCAAGCATTGCGGGCCGCCCGTTATTATCACCTAACGAAAGAAGATCTTGTCCGAAATTCTTGGAATTACCTGCTGGGGAATAGTCACACTAACCACGCGTTTGGTCCGTGTGATGATACTCATCGGCCAATGTAGATAAAGTTTGCTAATCATCATCATCATCCTCATCATCATAACAGCCATGAGCCTGACCAAAAGATACTGTGGCTCAGGCCGCCGCTCACCTCAACAGTGACGCGGAATATCCTGGAAGAAGGCGTTACTAAGAAGGCTGAACATTGATAAGAGAAAACTAAGCGGAAGAACTAGAAATGGTATGGATACAGGTACGGCATTGACTGCGACACATCGCCATTTCGGATAGCGTCTCTAACCAGCGGTTTGAGTGATCACGAGGACCCCATCCAGGTAGGCGACACCTACCCACTTTGCTCAATGGAGCAGTCAGAGTCTTCATATTTCGTGCCCACGTTGTTGCTTGACCACCACGCGGTTTTACCCAACTGTTGGTGGTCTCAGTATATAATGCCTGGTACGGTGAACGATCAGATGGCATACGGTGTACGTGACCCAACCATCGCATTGTTAATCGCCAAAAACGTTTTTTCATTTTGTATTAAGACTTTCGAGAATCAGAGTATATGTGCTGCACAATCTTTTTCCAAACCTCCTTGATGCTATTGATGAGAAAAATTGGTGGTCTCCTCGTGGTTTTACTACTTCAAAGTACCAAGTTCAAAAGTTTGTGTTTGACTGTTTGATCGGATGTGTTGCATTTTGTGCATGACAGACTGGCTGTCACGTACAACGCCGATCCATTCATTTCGCATTTCTCAGTGTTTTTTCGCTGTTTGTTCCAAACTTCTCACCAGCACCAACGTTTTTGGTCTATACTCTTTTGATAACAACATTGCCACCAAATTGACCTCGAATTTCTGTTTGTCCAATTGCCTGTTGAACAAACTTTCTAACGATGAAATGATCAATCAGATGTAGTTTACAATAGTCGATAGAAACATCCAATTTGGTTTAAGCGCAAGCATAATTAAGTGCGAGAATAATTTCCTCTTTTTCTTTGTTGCCAAAGTTTGGGACGATCAGTTTATTGGAAATTCTACCGCAAAATATTAGCCCCATTCCATTACTTCAACATCACTGCGTTTTTAAAAGAACATACGCGTTGATATCATCCGATTCCGTTATATTCTATAATGAAATGGCGAAACTGATCAATTAAGCTTGATTAACGTTCACAACAAATTGAGGTTGAGAAAAAATAGTTTCTCGTTCAACGAAAGGGTGCATTTAAAATATAAAAAGTCCCTTACTAAACGAGATAATATAAACTTGAATGACGGATTCGCAATTTAAGATTACTAGAGCTGAGTGAATAGCAGGGGTAATTTGATCTTGCTGATCTGAAACCCAATTAATTAATTTATACTTTCATTTGACCACCTAACTAAACATTACGTTAGGGACGAAGCGCTGGCATCATTATCCACTGACAGTATTACCCTGTTGGGTGTTGAGGAATTTTCGGACGATAAACTGTACCATGATAACAGTTGATAAAAGACTCATGATCTAAGCTGTCAAACTCTTTGATGTAAACAACCTGACTTAAAATTGTATCTGTAGTGTTTGTTGTTGCAAACCTACATGTTTGACAACCGAAATACCTTACCACAATGACCAGATCCAACTGATGGCTACACCAAAAAGTAACGGCTAGTTGATTGCCATGCACCACTTGCCGTTCTAATGACATTACATATCTAGTGTAACCCAGAAGGAATAACCTATGAAGTCACTTTGTTCGGGGATTCCTTAGTTCAGTTGACAAGTGCTGGTTGGCTAGATGGTAGGCCGGGAAAAAAGTAAAGTCCCGTGTTTCCGGAAGAAAAAAGGAAATTTTGCAAGGATACGTCAAAAGCCAGAAAAACAAACAGTAGGTGTATAAGGCACGGATTGAGTGTTTATACATTTCATACCGTAGTGAGAGAAAAATAGGTGTGAATTTCTATTGCCAAACCAAACAGTTCACTTAGATTCAAATAAAATAACGAGGCCGGAGAAAATATTGCGAGTAAGCACAAACCTAGGTTTTGAAAGGGACCACTAATAGTTAACCAAACAGCAATAATCGTTTGTTACTAGATTACAAGTTTACGGTAGAGTTAACCCAGTTGCGCTTAACACACTCATTGTCTGTCCGTTGTTGGTCGGCTATGAGTTTCCCTTGGGATTTAAAACGAGACACATATCTTTTTTTATCCGGACTTGTTTGTACACTGGATTTTCACTGATCCACTGCAATGAATGGGTGAGAGGACGCCAAAGTTAACGGTTAAAACTGGAAAGAGGTATGAGGCTGTGTGTCAACTCTTGTATATCTAAACGTAGACAATCAATGTTAACTTGTTGTCGTTCTGAACCCCCTCGGTGGGATTACAAACGATGGTAAAAATGCACTTTTTTATAAGAACCTCCGTCGTCTTGCCCAATTTTTGGCTGTTTTTATAAGCCGAAAATTAACGAGTCCATTAACTTCACTGTACCTAGCTGTAGTTTCCTCACAGAGACCTCAATATTTCAGACGAACCTGGCCATCGCACATTTTTCCTCGGCGAACCGAAGACGTGATTAGGACTGTATGACAAGATTATCAGTTTTATACCATGGCCTGACCATCCACTTATGAGCAAGGTTGCATATGTCCTACTCCAGTTTTTGTCATCTCAAGTGTATTCAGTTTAATTTTAAAAAAATGCCTGTAAATTGTGAGTATCAAACGTCCGACAACTGATTTCCGATGTGTAATTAGGTATCGTACAGAACTTTGTTTCACATTCAACCATAAACTTTTCACTGTCCCTTTTAGGATGCGCTGAACAATAAAACAATCAAAACGTAAAGATCTAGTCCGCATACCAAGTAAAACAATTCGGACCTTTTTGAATCTTGACTTCAGATTAACGTTTTGCATCCTCAGAAATATAACATTTATCACTCATGCATGCTCATCAGGGACATATATTTATTTGCGTCCTTTATAAGGCTTATCCAGTTAAAAGACAAGCTAATGTTCTTGAGTTAATCGGCGTTTATTTTCATGTAAATTTTGCAGTTCCATAAGAGGTTTCAGTATTTCATCTCTTTATTACGTGACAGGTAACGAAAGATGACCGGGTGACAGATAGGAGTGCTTACACTGATATACTGCTAAAAACACTTACTTCTAATAGTATCTTTCTTTTGACGTATGAGTAGTGATTTCTCGTTTTCATCGATTGGTTACCGAATATACTGCCCCAGAAATAATGTTCAGGGCTAGTGTAATTACGCAAATTTTTAAAGGCAATTGGCCTTAACACTACTTCTCGGTAGGCGTTATTCGCAATATCCTCGCTTAAATTTTAATCAAACTTATTGGACTTACCAGCGCATGACCTCGGAGCAAATGACAAAATAAAACTGGCATGCACAACAGCATGGTCTGAGTCCAGGAGGTTGCTTCAAAACGCACCACAGTCTTTAACAAAATGGCACTACTCATAGCTAATTACTATGTGATCGAGTTGTGTCCATGACTGAGAAGCATAGGGAGGTCTCCACGTAAAACGATGCCTCTGTTTGCTCACTCTGCAAGCGGAGTAAGAGTTTATGGACAATGGTATCGAAAGTTGATCGCATCGAATGCTGTTCCTGACGTGTGTTTGATCTCTCCATTCTTATTCCATTTTGTCAAGGACGACATTCCGGAAGGTGTGCTTGAGGAAGTCAATGAGTTTGATGTAGATCTTCTTCCTGGCGTTAGGTTGAACGACATGGATTGCGCGGATGACACTGTTTTGCCTGATCTGTCTGTCGAAGACATGCAGCCCATGCTGAAAATGATGAATGGCCGGGCTGGTTTCTACAGAATGCACCTCGTACCCTTAAGGTACAAAGTGCTGTTCCAAGACTTGGACATTCTCCCTATTACTTTCTTCATTGAATGCAATACGCTTGAGATTATGGACACATTCATATATTTAGGTAGGACTATCTTGTAATATTGCTGATGAGATATCAGCGAGTAAAACAAAGGTACGAATTGCCTTTACTAATCTACGTCATCTGTGGTGTCAAAAACGTTCGGTTGTTGCTGAAAAGAAGAGCACATACTGCTGGTGGGTGTTTTGACTTTCTCTGTGGTTCGGAAATGTAGCCTGTTCGCAACAAATCTTTTCAACAAACTTGCTGTGTTTGACTCTCGGTGTTTCTGCAAATTGATCCTCGTTAATTAGGCTGATCACTTGAGCAATACGGCGCGTATTCCGAACCACTCTGGATACGCAATCAACTGGTTGTCTAGTCAGGTTGCACAGCCTGCGATGATTGGGTCTCGTTTTCTGCATGTCATCTGAGCGTTTGTCGTGCCATGCATTATACAGTGAGACCACTGACAGTCGGCTGAAACCGTGTGGTGGTCAAGCAACGATGTGGTCACAAAATATGAAGACCCTGACTATTGCATTGAGGAAAGTGGGTGGGCGTCAACTATCTGGTTGAGGTTTTCGCGACCACTGAGATCGCTGGTTAGAAACGCTATCCGAGATGGTGGTCTGCCACAGTCAATGGCATAACTGCGTCCATAACACTTCTAGTTCCTCCGCGCAACCCTATTTTATTAAGACTATTATTACTATATAATGTTTTCAGTAGCGTTTTCTTCTTCCAGGATATTCCACGTCAGTGTTGAGGTGAACAGTATTCTGAGCCACATCGCCTTCTGACCAGCCTCATGGTTGTTACAGTGATGACGATGAGTGTGTAAAAACGGTGCAGCTGACTGTTTTTTTTAATCTTGAAACTAAGCCAACGACGATGGGCTCTTGGAAATGCAATAAGAATGAATAAATGTATTAAGTGTGCACAATTCACAAGATCTAAGACTGAGATGTGGAAAATTTTAATTATTGCATATTAATCCTCACTCATACTTTGATCTAGCCAGTCGGCTGACCCACTTTGAGAAAGCCCCAGTTGGACTGAACCAGGATTAGAACTCCGGCTCTTGCGCGTAGGAGACCAGTGTATTTTGTCGGGCAGTTTACAGTCCTCCTGCTATCAAGCATGACAGAAGCACAACTTCTGAGCTATGATCTTATAAACGCAAGCAAGGAATTTTTCCATTCCGTCTGGTGGCGGTTATACCATTTTGAATAATTGCAAATGGGTGAGAAATTCGAAGTTGGTGTTGCACTTGCAGGAAGGCTAAGTTACACCTGTACTCTGTTGCGTTTGACTAGGAACTAATGTTATCACGTATTAAAATGTAACGTCCGAAACTCTCTGCGGACTGACTTTTTGAAAAACCCCCACTTTGCACAAGGTTTATACTATATATACATACACTATATATTTGCATATACTGAAGCAGCACAGCATGTTGCTGAATACAACGTGAGTTACGCGCAGTGATGGAGAACGTTTAGCCACATTAGGTAGAATAGCATGTAACTAGTCACCCCCAAGTACCGTGACGTGTACGAACAAGGTTAAGAGGGTGAGCTCACAGTTTACATGTTTTCCCGTTGAATAGATAAATTATCAACAATTCAGACCGATTAGCAAAGACAGAAGTTTTCTAAAAATTACCCATGATGATCTATTGGTTAAGATTTCATTATCTGTGAGCAGTATATCTGTCTTGCTAAAATTCAACAGAAGAAAGATAAACAGACTAACGTTTTGTTTCATAAACTAACTTACTGGAATGTTAGAGTGTATTCAGATGCAGAGGTTATTAGAGTAAATTGTTTTTGGCTAACATACGTTTATTTCACTGGAAATAATAAATGAAAAAGATCTTGACGTCACGTTGACCGTAAGGAATCTCCGGCAAACAGCCAAACGTTGACAGTCCATTTTTAATTATTCCATACAAAAAATCCTTATTACCTAGACGGCCCTGATTACGGATACATTTGTTTTGCCATAACCGGAAAATCTTTTACCTTGGGTTTCATGAAACGTACTTTATACCACAGTCTCCAAGTTTGCTAAAAGTTCAGCCGATTCTTTGAGTTGTGTGGTATTCTTGTGAGAAATCTTATTTTGGAAGGTATACTTTGCGAATCATTAGTCTACAGAGCAGTATTTTAGTACGCCAGACAGAGTAGACAGGAAAATCCATTGAAAGCTTGGTTATCTTAATCGCATCATACATACGAAAGAAGAAAAATGTTAGACCTTTAAATCTTATTCTGCGTTTACTGTTATGTCACATGGAGAAAGTTTATGGGTATAACTAATCTAAGGTACTATCCGAATTTCAGAAAAATATCACCATTACAATTTATTGCAGAATAGCAGTGCTTAGTACATAATTGCTGACATGCCAATCTCTAACAGTGTAACTACCATATAAAACTGGTATTGTTGTCCATATATATATATAGTATCACAGTTGCGAATCGGGGTATTATCGATTTTGATAACATAAACTTCTTTTGAACTTAACGAGCGTTGTTTTGCTAATTCGTGTTCCTCGTAAAATGCCATAATTTGATTAGGTTTTAATAAGTTCTCAAGCAGTAAAAATGTAAGGAAAGAAAACATACCTCGACTTCTAATTTAAAAATTAAAAATGCTTCCGTGAACTGCAATTAAAACCGATCTGCTTGTCACACAGATTGCAGAGTATTCCTTTATAATAGTTTGGAATGTCTTTCATCCGAATGGCTCGGTTTTTCTGTATGGGTCACTCCTTTGTGAATTTACACATCTTACAGTGCTTCTCGTTGTTGCTATTTTCAGTGTGTTGTGAGAAAGCTAGTTATTCCACCGAACCAGAATATATGTGGCTAACACACCGGTACACATGCACCGGTATCGCTTACTTTCGATTTGAGAGCAGTTGTTTTAACAAGTCCAGCAAACGTGTCATTAGAATGTACCTCTCTAGCTCTTATGAATGATAACTAGGCTCCATAGGTTTTGTCTTTTCTTGTATTTGAAGACTAAACAATGACTTGCCATGATCCTCATAGATTATTTGTGTCCTCTGAGGCATCATTGTATTTCAGCTTAAGTTTAAAACCTTTCATATCTCCAATTTCTTGCGCCATGACGTGTCAAAGGTCCTGAAAGTATCATAAATGTTTGATGTTAATCAGTTTTTACACTTGTTCCGCTGGTGACACTTTAATCCTCTGCTATTTTTGGTTTACAGCTTGTACACATACAATTTATTTGCTAAATGAAATATTCCTCGATGATTTTATAGACTCGACAATCGTTCAAAAGCACCAGCTACTATGAGCATGTTAGCCTACGCATGTGACTGGTTTGGATTTATTCTTTTGGTTGCTATATCTCTTGGAAGACATATTATCCCAGATCAGTACTGTAGACAATAGTTTTTGTGTGTGTACCAGAGGGGAGCAAGTTAAAAGGAAACATCAAAGGGGGCGCGTGGACCTTCCAAGAACATCCCTGGGCCATCCTGGTGCAAAATTGCTCAGTCATACTTTTGCACTACATGGTGTGACTGTCTGACGTACGACACGCTGTTCAATATGTATAGTTCGGGCGATTTAACACCCCCTATTAATAGACCTATTTGCATTTGTCATTCGGCTGTCCCATGAACTCAGATACCTTATACATAAGACACAAGTGAAAGCAGACTCAAAAGATGTTGACACAAAAACGTGACTATTTTCGCCTCAAAAAGAAGCCAAGACCAACAAAACTTTCCAACAGATAAAGTCTTATCATTTTTATTTCAGTAAACATTGGGAGTCTATTCCATAGAACCTAACACTTTGTGAAAGTTAACGCGAGTTTCTCCTGTAATTGTTAATTCCAAATATGTTATTCCTGTTGCACAATAACTACCGTTCATCGCTGAACGTGGTTTTAGATTTCGGTAAATGTTTCGACCATTTCTTAGCCGTCATTCATTATCCAGTATTCATTGCCCATACACCTTCTGGCCAATTTCAATATATGAATTTTGAACTTTGAACGGAAGCAGGCACTCGCGTGATCCAACGAGTTGGTTTTCGCATTCGGTTTGACGATCTCCTCACATATCAGCAACTTTAAGCTCAAAGTGCTCGTGATCAATATTAAGTGTGACATGATAAAAACCGTAAGATAAGAAATAATTCCTACGTTAACTCTAATTAGTAGCTCCATTGAGTATTTGATATTCGCGTTAAAATAGTTGACATCTAAATATTGACTTTTCAGATTAGAGTGTTTTCACTACTTTCCTAATTGCTGCGTTCCTTTCGATAAATCATAGCTAGAACTCAACTTTAAAACAGTCCGTGTTCATTGGGAGAACGACTCAATGCGCAGTGGAGTGCATGAATCCCTCTCAGAGGTCACGTTGAGGCTACGATTCTTTGCACAAATAATTCTCCTGCCCTTTTTGGTGGTAGACTGAGTAATAGGTTGTCACGGACAGGTACAGTCAGTTTAAGTTGCGAATGACTTTAGGTTTCGGTTTGTCTAGTATTCAGCTAGGCTTAAATTTTTATGCGTTTCTTTTAGCCATATATCATGTCAGGTCATACAGCAACTTCAACTTTGTAGTTGAAAACATTCACTGATGCACGAAGCTCAGTAGTGTATTACAGTTCTGTTAAAAATGTTTGGAAACTTTTGGTGGACTTAGTTTTGTCTTGAAACTTGAAAGAATCGCCAGTAAAATGACAGTGGACGGAGATGTGTTAGCTGGGCAGTCTCACTGTGAAAGCGGAATGATGGATCTTCGTGCAACCGAGTTACAATGCCACTTAATCTAGAAGACAGAACACTCGCTGATGTATGAATTGGTCAGAGAAGACTAAAAGGTAGAAACCCTATACCAATCTGGAGTCCATGATGATGACAACAGAGTAGAGAAGATCGAAAAGTCTAGTTCGGAGAGACAGATATTGTAGGCCATGTGATATCGTAGAGACATCTAACAGAATCCAACAGAAAAGTGCACTTTGAAAACTCTCGCTACCAAAAGATCTGTCATTTTTGAGTCTTTGTTAGCTCAGCCACAGGGCTAAACGAAAATTGTCCTTGCGCGTCTAACAAAACTGTTGACGTGGATAAGTATAGTGTAGAACATTGATAGGCTTGAGAGAGTTTTCTTTATATAAAACGAATCAAAGGCGTATTGATAATACTGAATAATCAAAGATTTGTAGATCGAGAGGAAGACCTCTAACCTATAGACGAACATAGACGGATTAATTACTCCTGCCTTTGAAGATCACCATTCTAAATATTGCTTCAGCTCATCAATGGCGATTGTGTTTACTGGCATATGGTCTAACTGAGGCTGCTGGAATACGGAATATTTACCGTGGAAAGCAAAATACAGTGAAGGATAACATTGCTAGTCAAAGCGTGTACAGAACTGGTAGGTGAACACTCAGTAACTTACCATAAAACTACTGTGGTAGAAATAGTGGAACCACATGAAATACGAGTGTTTACATTGTGCTCGGTTTCTACCGCGCAAACTGTAACAGAATTTGCATTTAGAAAAGTGCTTGCCTGCGCAATCATCTTTGAATTGCTTCACTGTATAGGTAACTTGGCTGTTACTGTTCAATGATATGCTTGGTTCATGTTGTCGGATGAACACGAATGAATAAAATAGCCCTCAAAGAGTTGGCGTACATTTATGACGCGTTTACTGTGGATGTGAACTGGAAACTGCTGCTGTGACACTGGACGTGCACCGTCAGTTTGCACAGCCAGTTGCTCGGTTTTAAATGTTCAGTAGACTGTATTTGTCGGTGCGTAGATCACTATAATTCTAAAATTTAATGTAAATGCTTGGATTTAAAAAATAACCGCATATTTTATTCTTCCAAGTAAACAGATCATTTAGGGTAACTCGTAAGATGTGAGTTATTACCATATTCACGAAGTTGATGTGGTGTTTTCATCTGTACCTTTTGAAAGGTGTATTTTACTGAGATTAAGTGGTATGGGGAAGTTTCTCGAAGGTCAGTCACAAAAGCTTAGCATATGACGCTCACACTACTTGTTCTTTAAGGTATAACTGTTCCGCTCAACTGTACGAAAGTGGCACTATCAACTTGCTTACCCCTTGTTAAGTAGTTTGTAATTTATCCTTCTTTACGCAAGCAAATGATCAGCATATTTCTCAGTCAATATGAACTTGAAGATATCACTAGAAAGCGGACCAATGGCTTTTGGACAGTAGTATAAAACTCTGTGGATATCACTAGTTAACAGCAATAGAGTGTATCAACCCACGAAGTTGGTGGCAGGTGTACGATGTATAAGAATAGCAGTGTGCGTTCAGTTTGATATGTATGCAAGTGTTTTAGTACAATCAGTTCTGAAAGTCTGCTGTAACAAAAATGTAAAATGGAAGAAAATTGAAGTGCTAAGGTGAGACAGCGCTTGGACTGAAAACGAACACTCTAGTACGCTGACAACAGCATGTGACTAACATGGAAGTTTTACTTAACTGAAGTGCTTCTGATGACCAAGTTGTCTGAAAACTCGACAGGGTGCCCTGAATATGTGCGCACGAGTCTATTTACTGGTGACGCCGACGTAAGATACGGTATTTCAGGCTGTTCACACCTGGACGCCAAATGAGTGCAATATGGACACAAACGCCTTATTCGATGCAGCTGCTGTTGTAAATTATGTTTGATACAATGGTTTGGGCTGAGTTAAACCAAAATTTTTAATGAATTTTGTAGCTGGCAGATGTCAAGGGGAACTGACTACAATATCCACATAAATCTAACTACCTATATCATGCAGTTAATTTGTTGCCTAACGCTTATTTATAAGTGTGAAGTCAACGTTCACTAAAACAATGCACTGGATCAAAAGTGGAATATATTTGACCTTATCAAGACTGAGCGGATAAATAAGAAATGTTGGGGCCAGTAGCATTTTGTTCCCAACTAGTTCGATAGTAGTAGATTTGAAACAACACTTTGGAATCAACTGAAAAACTTCAAATTTCTTTTCCCAGGAAACAAATCTATCATGAGCAAAGACCTAGCAAATCTCTCGATTTTTGATTGGGGTATAAAATGTGACTGTATGCGTTGGGAGAAAATGGTCTCCATTCACATGTAGTAGTGTCAATTTGCCATTTAACAGTCTGTCTTCATGCTTGTCAAATGTCTCTTACACTGTCTTGCGTTCACATTCTCTGGGTGTTACGGAACGAACACAAATTGAACAGCTCACTAATTAGAGAACGTATGAGATGAAATAGGCTTCAGGTTTGGTTTCTGTTGTCTCCCATCGGTTTTTCAATTGAGGTTAATGAAATGCGGAGTGCCTCTGTATAACAGTTTTGAAGAACCTGGGCATAAGCCGAAGTCGGCGACAGGAGTGCTGGCCTGCGTGTTGAAGTGACCCTCTTTAGCTGCCTGTCTATATGGTTGGTATTTTTTAATTAGCGGTTTATGTCTAGCGATACCAAAGTGGCACTCAGTCATATCTTAGATTTTTTTTAAAATAATAAACAACTTCACTTTTAGAAACGATGTTTGTGTTCCGTTATACCTGGGGTGCCTCTTCGGATTGAGCTGTGGCGCAGATGTAGATTGGTAAATGTTGTGGGGACCGAACAATTGGTTTTAGCTTACACTAATGTGTAATGCTTGTTTTCTGTCAGTACACAAAACAATCGGCATCGTATCCCGAGCAGTGGGGCAGCTGGATAGAACAGCGTCAACGATTTCTTGTTTGGGTTATCCAGTCAGCATATGGCAGATCAGATTGGTTCACTTTCATTTACTAACTGACTGCTACATTTGTATATTGTTTTTTTAATGTTTGGCTACGGACCGAGTGTCAATTTCAGTAGAAATTAAAGGTATCGGTGAATCATGAGTACAAAAAGTAGAACATCTTGTATCACAATAACATGCACAGTTGTATGCAACAGCTTTTTTGCTGTTGTACACTACTTCCTAAAAAGTATCATTCCATCTTCTAGTTGATATGTAAGAACCAAGAAGCCGGGGCTTTTATCACAAAAAAATGCCGTTCAGTATGTTGGTTACATTCTGAATTCCTCAAAAAACTCCGTGGGTTGCATCCATTCACTGTTAAAAGTGCCAATATCTTGGCGTTTAAAATGGCTTTTTGTATTTATTCATTTTACTTGACAGAAGGGGTAGAGTGGTAATTTGACTCACATTCCTGTTAAAATGTTAGGGGCTTTTGCGTTCCTTCATTTTGCAGTCCCAGTTACAAACACCTTTCGAGCAAATCACAGTCGGTTCAGAAGAGATGCGGCTACCGCCACTTGGTTACTTTAACGGTAGATACCGTTCTGTTGGAAAGTCAGACAGTCTTGTGAGGTAACGACTTTTACATTGGTTTGATCGGCTAAACATCCGAAAGAGCTGGCAGCTAATGAACGAATATTTTACAAGCTCGGCTTTACTCCTTTTTGTGTGCATGTTGCCCTTAATACGTACATTTTGATGGTCCACTTTAGTTGGAAGGACTACAACCGATGGGTTTTCATCTTGTTGGAGGTAATCGACTATCGATCTACTGGAATTACCGTTGTAACCACCATTCTCTCGCAAATGCATACCAGGCAGAACCGAAGCATCACAGGCACATATGACAACGGAATAACTACTGCACTTTTCATCAGATGAGCATTACTTTCATCACATTCCAGCTGGCTTTCTAGATGTAATTATTTGGTGATACGTGAAGAATTGAATACTGGGCACTCAACATGTTCACGTCGTGAACTGCCAGGTACACGAATGCTAACAAATTCTTTCATACCGGCTAAATTCAAATCTGGCTGTCTGTCTCTAAGTATGACGATCGAAGATGTCATGTTTACAGCTCTTTGTTATCAGGATTAAACTTCTCTGCATCAAATTCTTTACAACTGGTAAACATTCAAAACCGCAAAACCATTTTAATTGAATGGATGCTTACGGCTCGCTTGAGAAGTTTTGATCTCACCACTCAGTTGTATCTCAATATATATTTTTCTCGTTTTTGACAATCGAAAAATTTGAGCGTAATTCCTAGCTGGGCTTTGCATTTACCGAAGTTCTTTCGGTACGTATGCTATTCTGTTTGCTACGATGCCTAACGCTGAATTCTTTCAACCATGTCTGATTGAACTGTAGAATGTCGATCCCAAATTTGTCATTATTATGACTTTGACTACATACAATGGATAGTGCTGACCAATTTCGTATCATAACTGCATGTATAAAACGATTTTTCTCCTTTTTTCTTGGTCAACATTACTGACCTACTAAAATTTTCCTGTTTGATATTATCTGACACTCTCTCACCTTCATTTATACCGGAACGATTTAATGAGCTCTCCATTCGTTGAGTGACTACCATTGCGAACTCACTTTCGGTTGATTTCTTTTTTAATCCATTTTTCTGTTGGATAACTAGGTTATCCGGTTAATTTACATTTGAGGTGAAACAGCACTTTTTTTATTGTAATTTAATCGATAGTACCGTTCAAATTCCAAACATTTCAATCGCTTCTCCTGACGTTTTTCGGACTTGGATGATAGTGTGATTAATCCGACCGTCTGAATTGGAATTACAGAGTGGATTATTATACTAAATCGTTGGAGTTGATTTACCAATGGTTATAGTTGAACGCTTCTGTGTATGCTTCTATTTATGCCTGAAGTGGTCATAATTATTTAGTTGGGGACTGATAACTTTCTACAGTTTGGAAAATTTTAAATAATTGTATTCGAATGTTTTCTACGGATGTCGCTTCAATCACACCAATAAATTCATGGATTACAGCTAGTCTATTAAATAAGGATTTCAGTTGACAACACCGATATAGGTTTTCTGCAAAGTTGATTAGAAAATGCACATTTTAGCCTCAGGCTATTTGTATGCCTATCTTTCCTCAAGTTCCTTGTGGTTTTTGATTGACGATAACAGGTCAACAGATAACATTTTAACCACGCTTGTAGTAGAAACCTTGTGAGCAGATATAGTTGTGTCCATTTGCAACTGAATTCAGTCAGTATAGTAAAAACCTATACACAGCTAGTAAAACATAATGATGCGCTTAATATATATATATGTGTGTATAATACGCATTTAATCAAAGATACGCGAAAGCAAACAAACGTCAAAATTTGACACTAGTTAATGAACATTTTGAGACTTGTGCCGGTTTCCTGCAGTCATCTGACTAGTCGTACTAAAGTAAACCTACATAAATTCTTTCATATCTCCCCTGGATAGACTATCGTTTTTTATCAATAAGAACACATCCTCAAGGACACTGTTGCCTTCGGATAGGAAGTTGTTAAACAGTTAGCAGAAACATTGAAGTTGGATGGATCAGCATGGATTTTAAAAACCCGCCGAAGAAATAACGGAAGACTACAGAGCATTTTCGCTGGATTATCACTAAGCTTACCTTAGGTTGTAAATACACAATGCTAAATTCCAACGTGTTCCGTCAAGTTAGCCGTTCTTTTTCATTCACCTTTTCACAAATGACATTAAACGTCCAAATAATTGCCTTGCTAGTTGCCTTCAATTCAAATATTTCCTCAACAAAAGCATCATGGCATTTTATGGACTCTCGTTTCCTGTATCTGGATTTCACTTGCATTTGTTTCCAACGAAAAATCCAAGTGGATACTAAAGCCTCAACTGTTGAATAGGTCGTAGGGTGTTCCATAAAAAAATGCCTTTTCACAGCCACGAGGATTAAATATCTTTCTCAGACTATCATATGAAACCTGTGGCTCGAATTTTCGGTCATGTGACCACAGGATTCACTAAATTGACTCAAACTCGTCTAACCTTGTTTCACTGCGGTCTTGGAATTTCTACTGTTTAAGGAAACACAAAATCAGTCAGTCCTTTGGTGGTCAGTACTACTGGAAGAAGTGACAGAAAGTAATAGCTATGATCTTCGAAGTGACATTCTCACAATCAGACAGACGATGCTGACATCAGCTAACGCGTCCATTTTTTAAACGTGGTCTGTTGTGACCAGAAACTCATGGTAATCAGAAGAAACGCGTATGCTAAACTGAAAACCAACAACAGATGTCGTAGCGGTGTCTTCAAAAAGGTTGAAGACTGATCAATCACCCAGTTGTTATTCTTTTAGAAGTTAATTCTAAAAACTTCAGGTCAGCCGCAAACTTCACATCACAAGAAAATTAAAGGTACACAATCACGTATGCTCTATTGTTTCGTAATGAGTAAGCTCACTGGTTCGAAACATATGAGCATATGGCGGCTAATGGGTGTAGTTGCAAGGACGTTATCGTTGTTTCCTTGTGTTTTATATGAATTGCATCAATTACTGAAGTAATGTCGTGAAACGGCTTAAGAAGCAAACATAATATTAAAACCATTTACAAATCGGATCTTTGTTTCTAATGTTTAATCTCCGTTTAAGTGAGATTTGTTTAGACTCGTTGTTCTGAAACTAGAATTCCGTGCCATCCTTTTCCGTTGTCTGTAGAGTGGAGCTTATGAATGTTTATCAGTTGAGCTTCACTGTTGTCCATTGTCGATTTATTATTGATGATGAGAGCTATTAAATGTCTGGATTAACGGTGTCATGCAAGTGCGGATCTTTGTGAAAACGATTACATCCGTTTACTCCCTGCTTAGCATCTTTGTCGATCATGAGTCAAACTATCATACTTTTTGCACAGTATACAATGTTGTAAGCTCTGAGTTAATTGACCTTTTACGAACCGAATCCTCTTCCGAATATGTTTGTTGTGATAACCCAGATGAACTACATAAGTAGGATACAATTTCTTTGCTTGATTTATGCGGATACTACCGGTGGAATAGCATATAAATGGATATAATAATAATGGCTGCGATAAAGGTGACGGTTGAGTTGTTTCACCTTATCAAAGGTCATTAGTAATTTATATCCTAGACATACACGGAACTGAAACGTTGACATGCAATTCAGTCATGCTGAACGTAGGTTGAGTTATCCCTCCTAACTGCTTACGAGACCTTGAACCGGAGTTCGGTTTAAGTTTAGGGCAATATTGATGTGTTTTAGAAAAGGTAAAATTACAATTCGGTTGAAAATAGATTAGCTAGTCAATCTGTGTGAATGTAAAACTTGTGACTAATTGTGATTGGAGTTCAGCAAACGTGAAGATACCACACAAGGTGTATTGTTCTCTTTCAAAAAGAACACACTTGACATAAAAATGCTTGTACCACTTACCATCACTGGAAACATTTGGAACTACAACCGAGCTCCAGCCATTTCGCGAAGAAGCACTGTGGTTCATGACCGGTTTGTTTAATCATAGATCCCAAAGCAAATAACAAAAGTACGTTACCGTCCTCTTGCACGGTAGTTGAACAATGTTTGTTCATGCCTCGATCCATTGAGCACTCAACTAAGTGGCTTATTCTCCAACTTTTCATTCGTACTCCTTCTGTGTAAGCATTTCAAAATTAGTAGTTTTCAGTCGACCGCCCGGACAAGTGAACTGTGCTCATCGGGTTTGACCGCCTACAAACGTGAATACACTGACGACATTATTTATCCATTTGATTTGGAGCACCCTTCATTGGAAAACTGCACCTGGTCATTTTTGCGGCATTCTATAAAATTAGCTCAGTCGCTGAATTGTCGTCTTATCTAGCTTTGTTGGAATCCTAGGTAAAATAACGATTATGTTTCTGCTCTTCCAGACGAGATATTCTGGCCTTAAGTTTTTGTCAGTTCACTGGTGTCATGACCAGGGTAGTATTGCAGCCATCTTTTGATCGTGCTGTTACACAGCAACAAATGCTGAATTGTGTAACACTCAGCTGTTCACTCATTCTCTATAGTTCGGTCCAGGTGGTTTGCAAATATTGTTATTGTTTATCTCAGCTAGCAATCTTTCATCATTTTGTGGTGTTTGCTTAAACCCGGCAACAATTTTCAACTGAGGATAACACACCAGTATATCCATACTCTGACGTTGTGTGGTACTTTAGTTTGCAATGTACTATGCACCAGCGCATGTTTACGTTGATGGTCTTCACAAGGTGATGTTGACAGTTATGTAGATCAGTGTGTTTGATGATAAAAGATCAGGTAGAAACATCCACAAACCAGAACTCTCTTGGTGGTTTGGAGGAGATGCTTTTGTTCCCGAGCTTCTTCCGTGTCACCCAGAACCAGAATTACTCAACGCAACTCAGAAGCGGTGTCACTGAGATCAGTATCACTGGCTAGTGTGTTTCAACACTTTTAAACTTTACCGTACGTAGTAATGTGTGCTAAAATAAAGTAGTTAAGGAAATCCTGTCAATCAAATTATGCATTGAGAGGTGTTCAATTATAAGCTGTTTGGAAGCAGCGCGCTAAAGTTCTTTCTATAAGTTTCCCTTCCAAAACGGAAGTCCAATGTTTATTCAAGTGCGGACTCAGTTGGATTACTCATTCTGTGGAATTTACAAGACAATATTCCAAGGACAAACATATGGCGTTGGTAGGCTAGCTGTGATCCACGGCCTGGTTTAACTATTGTCAGAGTTATAGCTAAGCAGTCGATCGTTTATGCACACTAGAGTTGAAACACACTTTTTCAACTGAATCAATCACGTTCTGATCATGCAGTGTTTATTTTTTTCTTCTGCATCAGGCTTCCCTTAAAGTTCACAAAGTACACTGTATGCATGGTTATGTTTTTTTTGGAATGGTTGCATGATAGTTAAGGCAAGTAATACTGAAGATTAAAGATTGCCTATTTTTGGATAACCAAGTCAAAATCAAATCTTTAGCACATATTTCCTACACTGAAACACATTACTGAAAATGTCGAGCAACAATATTAAATGTCATGAAAACTAGAAAATTGTGTACGAAATGGTAAGATTTGTAGTTTACAAAATTAATCCCAGTATGATTTACGTTGGGATAAATCAATCTTGCGAAATTCACTGATGCTGTTCAAAGCAACCAGTATCAAATTAACCTAAATTCACTCACGCTTGTTATTCAACAGGATACCTGTGTATTGACAAAGGAGGAATAGTCGAACAAATATATAAGCCTTAGGAAAAATAACAGACAAACTTTAATTCAATCACCATACTTAATACTCGCATTCGATGTGGAGTTATTGCTAAAGACCGACAATCAAGTGATCGACATTTTTCGGCCCATCTCTTGTGGTTGATTGCTACCAATCTGGTAGCTTTTTGTTGATGTTCACTGTATACCTGTATTATCAATAGATGATTGGGCTACGTTGATTACAAAGTATCCGCCTCCATTCAAATAAAATATATGGAACAGGGCAGCTAGCATTTCTGTTTATCATACTAAACTATATTTCAGCTCATCCACCAATTAGTTGGTCGATTCTAAAATACATTTCACAAGCTTCTACTGGGTATTTCGTGCATGCTAAACATATCTTCTTGGATGGTCAAAGTTTAGCATTTTATGACTCTATGTATATTAAGACCATGAAAAATCAGTACTAGTAGTGAACCAGTTCATTTCATTAAAGTATATGTGAAAGGACTTTGGAGGAATTTTCAAATTTTCTCAATATTTTGTTTCCGGTCACCCCTTCATACAGTAATTCATATTTTTTATTCTGGTATATTGTTGTCGGTTGGGGAATCGAACTGTTCAACTTTGGGTATGGCTCATTAGCACTGACCCTCATTTTAATGACAACGTCTTACTAGTCAGCTTGGAATATGCACCCGACACAGACTTTTGTTAAAACTTGTTTTCAAAGCGCACACCTCTTGCAACAAAACCTTAGAGTCGTTACGTATTTACCAGGTGGTCTTTAGTTAGTTGGGTGTAGGGAAAGCATATTTTACACTTGACTAACTGCGTTGGCTATGCGCCATAATAATAAAAGCCATTTTTATCTGTTCATTCTTAATTTGTTGGGAAAGAACGTTGCAAAATGGTACACGACAAAAATGTAAAACCATCCTGTGAGCACTCGAAGCCGACATCTTCTTATCATGGACGCAGCAGATGCAGAGTCATCTTTGAGTCTTGAAAAGGATCACGCGTCACACCCACACTTAGGTGCAGTATAGTAGAACTGACCATTCGAGGCAGAGATGAAGTAATCCTGCTCTCAGACGGAAGAGTTATTTGATAGTACAATTTTCTGACACGCGATCCAATGCTGAGTCCAATCTTCATTCATTAAACGCGTACTCTGTACATGGAAGATGGTCATTGGACCGCAGAAGACAAACCAATCGTTCCTTGAAGGGTTAATATTTACTTACAAATGACACGAAAGTGGGAAGTCTTTCAGATGGCGTTCAGAGTCGTATTCACTGTTTGCACTCGACACTTTCAGACTGAATCGTATGGAAACAATGAAGGAATGCTACTAAGTGAAGTGCCGATCAACGAATTCGTTATCTTCTTTGGATGCATAAGTTATTCTTGGTGATTTAGAGTATACGGAGTCGTTTTGTGGACGTTTCACTGGAATTATTTAAACTTCATTCACAAAGCATTTGGTCTGGATGGCCAGTTGTATGAATGTGGCAATAACAGGGTTGCCAAAGTAATGATGTATGCGTCAGACTGAAAACCAGTTATTTATGAACAATGATGGTTTGGGGCACATTTTCTTCCAAAAGCTTGATGGATCGGACTATTCTGGATAGCAGATTAACCGTTGCAAAATTCCCAAGTGTTTGTCGACAGACATAACGCCAAATGGTTAGCGAGCAAAACAAGGCTCCAGTACATCCGTTTTACATCATGAATGCGTGTGGTTTCTTACTGAATTACATGTGTCAAACATTCTAATATGTAGTCTTAACTTCAGAATGAACGGTAATTCTTAGATCACACTCGTTCGAATGTTAGGATTTAGAAAACCACGTTATTTTTGATGGATGCCTTAGAAATGGAAAAATCTGTTGTTTTTCAAACAACCTTGGTTTATTCGTGATGACTAACCTGAGACGATGCATTGCAAACCATAAACAAAACGGAAGGTGTTTTGCAACCAGTCTCTTCAGAATATCATCTGTTAGCTCAATGTCTTGGTGTTGCTACGGCCTGTTTTCGAAACTGTATTCACCAACTCATTAATAGTAAACGTGTATCAAATTACCCTTCATTATTTTGACGGGTAATTATCTCAACTTGCTACTCACAAAAATTGTCACCTTGTGACGCACAACGGTGATTGTCTCATTGTGCTTACAAAATCGTAGTGTGTTTTGAATAACTTCAGAATAAACACGTTCAGACGTGAATGCATGAATGATATAAAAAGTAGATCATCCCTGTAAAACTCCTACAAATTTGGAAAGAAGTTGAAAGGTGACACTGATTCAATTATAATACGGCAAACGTTGAGCCAATTTTTTAAAATGTGGCAAAACGGTTAAAGAAAACTACGGGAAATTGTTACTCTGAGACTGGGACGGAGCATATAAAACATAGACACCACAAGATTTGGACTCGAGCCGTCTTCCATACACATTTATTAGTTTATTGCATACCAGTGTACAAAATTCTAACCCACAAAACAAATACAAGAATAATTAGTTCAAAGCCTTTTCTGTTGCTACCCTGATAACGTCAACGTCATAGGTGCAAAATAGGATAGTGTCTAAATACGACGCTGGTTGCCAAGATTCATCCGATAAGGCAGAACTTGATTAACCTGGCAAAGTTTTCCTTTCCTCTGTGGATTTAAATCATATTATAAAGTATTTTTTGTATGCGGATGCAATTGACAGCCAGTCGCTTTCGAATCAACCAAGTCCACTAAATCCTTGGCTACTCGACACTAAAGTTTTTCGTGGGTTGTCCCCAAATTGAAACAAAGTTTTGATGTAAAATATCAAGGTAGATGTAATTAAGTAGGGACGCTTAGCTTGCACTTGCTGACAAAGCTTCTCTAGACCTGCAAGTTACCTTGGTTGCAACCAAGCACGGTTCGAACTCTGATCGTTTTGCTTCTGTTTTGTGGTTCAGAACTATACATATTTCTCGCGCCTTCAAGAAGCACCAACAGACGTGCAACGTTATCAGCTCGAGCGTAAATAGTTTTACACTAGTCTGGTGCCATGGAATAAAACCGTCGAGAATGTTTTTGTTGCAAACAGCGAACAGTGCCATAGATCTCAAGAAAACGCTCCAATATAATGTAATAAAATGTACTAAGCGCCATAAGGTGGCATTCTAAATGATAAATTTGTCTAAAAGCGCTAAGGTGTTTGGCTCAACCTCTTGGGATAAAGATATGATGCAAAGGATATTAGTATGATGGTTAAAAATCAGGTGGAAGCGATCAAAATTAATAAAAATCAAAATGTCCCAAAATTACTGTCTAAATAATAATACTCCTGCTAGATTATCTGGGACTTGCCGCTAAGGTGATATCCGCTAATGATCAGTCCGATCTATTTGCCATGGCAACAACGACTATCGATCTGCAAAGTCATAATCGAAACGGATGTTTTCTACGTCCACTGAAATCCGTTCTTGAAAGTGTTTAGTTGGTGGCCCGGTACTACAATTCTTAATGGAGATAAAACCACATGAGAACGTTCAACCATATCACGAAGAGGAACGTCTATAAAGGAAAATCAGCATCAGTTATAGGCATACCAAAAAGTGCTTTGCAGCTTCTGTCAATTCAAAGAAGTCTTCTGTAGATGGGTGCAGTCACCTGAAATGACGTTATTTTCCCGTATTTTCTTTCTAGTAGATCGAAATGTTGTTATCTTTTACCCTGTATCAATGAATCTGCACGGACAGTTAGAACCAACTCTGCGACGTTTTTCCCATTACTCACTGTATACTAACGGCAACCACTGAGGGTCACCATGCACGCGCGAAATACTTGAGTTAAGTTTGTCCACAATGTGTTTTTTTTCTGTTCCATCTTGCTTATTGTCTGTAAAATCGTTTTCTTTCTTTTGGCAGTATACTGTGTTTACGTGTACCACATCGAAAGCTGACTGTTTTCTTAAATACATTGACTGTGTTTAGTAAACTGGAAACAATGTATAACCAATATGCTGTTGAACTTGAAGAGTAGCCCTGGTGAAAGTCGTTAGGCAGCTTCGGTCACCTAGTAGACTTGACAGCGTTTTCTTTTACTTCAGAAGATGCTGAATTTTTAATGTGTTTCAAACTACTTAATTGTAAATAACAATATGATGCTACTGCTCTTGAATACAGTTTTCCATATGTGACCTGGTTACTTCCTAAACTTATCAGGAGTTTCCGAGCCGAAGTTCCGTCTCCTTGGTTGCTGACCTTCTAATCTGCATAACGGTGTGATATATATGAGGTTACAGAGAGGTAGGTATGCATCTAGCACCACTGACAAGCAACATGGATACGCTCGGTTGTAAACTTGTGTTGATTATTTCCCTTTTCAAGTCAGGACAAAAAGGAAGCAAAGCTGGTATCACCGCAGTGAGATGCTGCTAGTGAGTAGTGTCATAACTTAATAATATCGGCCTCACTCCATAAGACTGCGGTCTTCTTCAGTATGAACCCTTGTGGTTTGGACCCTTAGGTTATCGTCACAGCCAACTTTTTTACATGTTCAAGTATGTGGTTCTCTTTGAATGTGATTAGGTACCAACCTACCGTAGGTATATACTTGAGTCTTCGGGAGCTCGTGAAGTTTAACGTGAGCGTTAACGGTCAAAGTTAAATTACATCAGTAACACTGACGTTGATAGGATTGCACTGTTGCTGTTAAGTTTGAACGCGAAAAAGGGAAATACAGATTTAAGAAAACCAACGTAAATATACAATGAACCAGAAGTGAAGTTCAACAGAAGAAGGCGCAAACGGGATAACCGTAACAATGTGTAGAATTTATTGATTTGAAGAAAAACGTTAAACTACACGATCTTATCATGCTTAGCCGAGGATATGGCACAGTGAATCGCATGCGAACAAATGACTGAAATTTTTTTACGTTGTTGTGTTTTATTGGAATATGTGAGGTACATAATATTCGATAGCTTTTGGCTCAACTGAACGACGTTTCGTTGCCAAGTCATCCTGTCTCCTGTAAGGTAGAAACAAACAGACGATCCCGTTCCGGACAATGTACATCACTCGTCTAACTGAACAGGTCAGTTGACTACCTTACTAAGCGTTTATACTGCGGACAAAACAATTATTCCATTTTGAATATATTTTTAAAAATCGCAAGTATTTTTGTTGCTAACTGACTACTAACTTTGGTTCCGGATTGTAAATCGGACTTCTGTTTGTGCCGTCTCACCTACCGTCTGAATGAAGGCAGTATTGGAACAAAGAAAACCGTTTTGCGAAAACTATTCCTTACGTAGCCAGTGAGCTATGAAAATTATTTTGGACAGTTTTGATATAGAGCGAATAGTCCAGAACAATAATACGACCTTCTCCGTGGCTAAGTGCAATGTTTTGCTCGAGTCCCCTTTACGTTGACTGCATTTGTTACCTAGGTTTGTGTAGTCTGTAAGTATCCGGTAATCACGTGGTGACAGACAAACTTACCTCATTGCTTACAATGTGCTAAAGAGTTTTATCTCATATTTTTGTGGTTAACTAATAGAATGTGTCCTGTAAGTTTGTATATTTCTCATAGTTTGGATAAAAATTACAACAAAAGTCAAACTGACAGATCGTTTTCCGGAAGCAGGATATTTATTGTTTTACTATAAAAAGGCGGAAGTTTAATGTTTTTACTCCCAGTATAAACGCACTTTTCAGGAAACGCCGAATGATATTTGTAAGCAAAAGTTGGTCATTTGTAAGCTTGCTTTTTGCTGTCTTGAACATTTTGCGCATGTGATTCTTTTAGAAATAATTTTCCGTTTAAAAAGATAAAGTCCAAAATTCTGAAGCAGTTTACAAACCAAAATGTAAAGATCTCTTTAGGATGAATTCAAAAAAAGTTTTCTTTTGCTGTTGCTGCTGTTGGATCCTGAATAATATCTTTCATTTTTGCTGACTCATTTTTACTCAGCGATTTTTGGGGGGACACTTAGCTCACTTTCATATCCTTACAAGTTAGTAATCACAGTCTGACCTTAGTTGCTTTGATATCATAGGAAAACAGTTTTGTGATAGTGAACAAGAATATTTGATTTGATAGGGAAGTAGAAAACACAAAACGGTATTTTCTCCCACGAAACTAGAAAATGTTAAATTACAGACTCAAGATGTGCACTCGAGTAAAATGTCATTCGTCTGTAACTTGGTTGGTGCAAAGACTCCTAAGCAAAGACGTAATACATAAAGGAGATCAAGGCAAAAATTTGTTAGTTGCCAAACTATTTGTATTTGCTTTGAATTTTTTGGCATGCTGTCAAAATCGTCTCATTGATGGTGTATTTCGTAAACGTTACATGCTGATCGATGGTCGTGAAAATTGTTGGTGAATAATCTTCCAGTCAATCCGCCTCGCAACCCATTTGACTAGGGATTTTGTTACCCTCCCCAAGGACGTTCCGATATTAAGACATGTAATAAATCAAGAGATCAGATTAAATGGCAAGTTTCCATCTGTCTCAAACCAATTTTGCTTTCTACATGTACTCAGTCGTGTAATTGTTAGCTTATACATTCCTGAGCTAACTGCGATGAACAGAATTAATATAGCTCGGTAAAACCACGCGAATGTAAATCTGGGCTATTTTTGAACATAATTTAAGATTTTGAGAAAAGAATCGGAGATGTTGCTTAAAAACTGGAACAGTATTTTTTATAATTATCCTTATATGAAGGGTGTAGTACGCAGACAGTTGTGCGGTGTAATCACAAGAAAACAAGTGAATTCGCATACAACGAAGAAGCTTCTGAATATCAGACATACAACAACCAAATATGTCTTTTTAATTGAATCCCATTAGAAGATAATTTTCATTGTGGCAGTTCTGAGGTAAACTGCTGCATACAGATTGAGTAATACAATTGGTAATTCATTTTCATCCACTGTTTTCGCTTTTATGCCTTTCTGTTTATTTACCCAAATTAATTTTACTCGGTCTTACAACTTGTATGTGGAGCATAATAAATTGTTTGTGTTATGTATTTCATTGAAGTATTGAATGACATGTATATCTGCTCGTCGAAACATATGCTGATTCATTTATTGCAGATTTATTCCTTCATTTTACTGCCTATATTTTTATGCTGCATTAATGTGCCATATCAGCCTCATGATGTAATCCACGGGTGTGTTCACTTACTAGACTGTAATCGTTTTCGTTGTGCGCGTTCAATTGTTTAACCATTTCACTATGCTTTTATGCAGCAAGTTGAGAGAAAAATAGTAGTCTCTCGAAATCATTTAGCATTGTTTGTTTCAACTGAACAAAAGTTACAAAGCATCTCAGTCGATCATAAAGCTATTAGTAGATTGCGGTAGATAAAATTGAAGGAAGTGCGCATTTTGCTGAGGCATATGTTAACAACTTAGATAAGGATATAACTATTCAATACAATATCGATAAGTATATGTGCAATGTCGTCACTCGTGGACTGTTCAGAAGTGTTCTGTGGAATCCGCACAATAGAAATAAGAAAAAATCTGAGATGTGAAGCGACTTGTTCGGTTGATAAGCAAATTAACCTGCTGTAAAAACCCCACGCGTTTGTTGTGGTGGTTAGAATGGTTGGTTGGCTGTCGCATGTGTAAAAGGTGATTAACAGCAACACTTGATGTATCGTTTGTCTACTCACACCGGCTTGTGAAAGCATGTGTTCTTACTCTATAATGAGCTCTAACTGACGTGATCAGAAGGCAGTGAGGCGGAACGACATATGAACTGGCATGGGTTTACTGGTTAAAAATTCATGGCACCTATTCTTATCAACCTAGCTGTTTTATGACATTTGTAGCTTATTGTTCCCCTGTTAGGTCATGTACTAAGGATGCCAGCTAATCGCTTGCCACACAGAGCACTGTTTGCCGACGCTTCGACCGATTGGCGTAACGCGCGACGTGGACAGGTGATGACCAAGCGTAGATAATTGAAATCGTTCACGAAGGTGTTGGACACTGTAGATCGGGTTCGTCTCCCGGCTGGGGCCCTCGCGACTTACAGAGCCGGTGGCTTGAGACGTTAGGTGAGGTGGCGGCTAACCGAGCTCAATGGCGTGAATGTTATCGTTGTTTGTCTGAGTTGTTTGAGAAGCGAGTGCACTTAATAACGCAGGACAGTGAAAGCCGTAAGGAAGCTGTCTTGCTGATGATGCCTTACTTTCATTTGAAGCTCGGTTGTTTGTTTGCAAGGTGTAGGCGCCTTGATGTTGTATGTTTGAACGCAGAAGCAGCTATTATTAGTGACCAGGTCGTCTCCCCCTTTTTTTCCTTCTCGATTCCCAACACGGTTTGTTTCTTCCTCTTCATGGTTGTGTGGCAGTTAAGCATCAGTGTGAATCACTGATGTATTGCTATCCACGATGATCATGATGATTATGTGTATTTGATCGTGTATCGTCCGTATTATACATGACGACGACGGAAAAAATAACGCTTGTTCTGTCTACCTTTATTTTACTTATAAATTTAGATGCAAGTTTTGACTATGCTGATTAGTCGATCAGATTACACTCACAATCTGTTCTGGTGAAATTGAGAAGCCATAAGTTTTAGTCCAACCGTGAGTGATTGTGTATGTGACCTAAGTATATGACCTAAGCTAATTCGGATTTTCAGGTAATTTTTTCCTTCTCCCAATGACCTTGCATTTGTCCATGACTTTCGTCGAATTCACACAAGTTTCTCACTAATCTGCTGCAAGGTTATGTCAGCCTAATCCACGCCCAGTTTCATGCGCATTTTTGCTATCACTGCATCTGTTCAATGACCACCACCCTAGATAAAAACGTGGCTATCTTTTTCACAGAAGTCATGCAACAAAACGAACTACTTCTCATCAGGAAACGTGTCTTTGCACAAACGGTTCAAAAACAAAATTCATTCAGTTGTGATTCTAATTAAGCAAGGATTAAAATGGTAACTTGTTTTAGCTTTTCAGCTCTGCGCTGCTTCCATATTTTTGAACTTCAAAATATATGGACAAAAAATTTGCAACCTGTTGTTCGTTATCTCATCTTGGTACTGCTTCGAAATTCGACGTACATCTGGTCCACGAGGGAACACGTAAAGAAGGATAACTACCATTTCTCCCTAAATTTATGTTTGAATATAAACTGGGACTATGTTCTGTGGTGGTTATTTTCGTGCAACCCCAGTATACGGAGTGTAAATTAACGCCACTTACACTGCCAGAAAGATAGTGTAGGAGAAGATCGCCACTAATTAGTAAGTGATGTTGATATAATGCATAAACATAACTTAAACTTAGCTACGATTTTTGTATTTAAACATAAAAAAGAAAACCCAACTAAAAACTCAATTTTTCTAGAGCCCATTCTTCAGTATATTTTAGTATCACCGTTGAAATTTAAGCCTTGGTCCACGTTCTCATAGAAAGACCATATTGACTACTACGTCGAAAACGTGTAAGTAAGCAGAACCAGGTTATTATACCTAAACTCAGGCATATCTCCTTTGTGAATATTACTCAAGTTAACCGACTAACCTCCTACGAGACACAATAACTGACTGCCAGATTAGTTCTTTTGCAATAGATTTCTAGGCACAACGACTCGGATGTCAGTTATTCCAGCAATAACTGATCTTCGCTGTCCAGTCAGCTTGGTATTTTGCTTCTGAAATTTGCGGGTTACACTGAACCTAACGATGAAGTCAACACTGTTGGCGCGAAAAGGCTGATACTGACAATACCAGATTCGAATAATCAGTCTACAGCTGTTTATGAGGGTTAATCTTATTGACCACTAGTATACGGACGCGTTTTTCTTTTTCTGCTATTGTTTCTAAATTCTTTGTATATACTCACAGTTTTATTCTAAAGAGCCATGCCTACTGGGGGGGTCAAAAACCTTTTTTCCAGTAAAGCTGCTTCTTTACAATGCCGTACTTTTCAATTCGATACAGTGTGGTCGATGTGAGTGAGATGCAGTAAAATAGCACTAGATGTTCAGAAGCACGACTGATACTTGAAAGTCATGTAGCTTTTATTCACCATACTATACTACTACAAAATTTCTAGAAGAATGTAAGCTATCGAATGATCTAAGCAGTTGGCTGGTTTCAATTACATAATTATCATGTGCTTATGAAGTACCACAAGGTTTGGTTAACAATAACAGTGTCTCCAGGTTGTTGGTCTAGATAAACAAAATACTGTTGATTGCCTCAAACCACCTAACAGTTTCTGTCATCTGCAGTAGGAATGCGTCGATCAGACAAACGACGAAAGAGTGGAAAAACAAGAAAAAATGAAGTCATTCTTTTGTAAAGATTACGGACCATTTCGTAAAAAACAATGTGAGCGAGACAACTATGTTTTCAATTGATTACTATTTCAAAGAGATCTTATCAGTTGGTTTGGCGTGACCAATAGATCTATCAACTCATCGGCTTAGTAGTTCACTGGACCTATCAACCCTAAGTCGGAAACAATATGGCAAACCTGTTAGCAACTGAACGTGCTCAGTCATTGATAAAGCGCTCGTAGCCACTACCGGACCAAACTGAAACACAACGTTATTTGACCCTACAAGACGTCCGCTGATTCCGTATGCACAGACGTCTATGACGTGATATTTATCCCGGAATGTAGTCTTTGCGCTACACACGACGACGAGAAGAACGTAGATGAAACTTTTGACTCACTGCTTACACTTCAGACTCACAGCTGTCGACAACAAGCGTACAGTGCACCTCATCTGTTATCTCAAGTTTAATCTACTCATTTAGATTACATGACACTAGTAATTGTCACAACCCTTTATTTGGTTGCCAACAGTCGTTCGTCAAAAGTAAGCCTTCTCACATCTGATTCACTACTGTCCTTTTGAACTCGGAACTTTATGTCAGACTCACCTGGTTAAACAATTTTTAATTTCTTCCATTTTAGATTTTTGTCACGCTGTTCACACCATTTATTCCTGGCATCCGTGTGACTGCGTCGAACGTTTGAGTATTCTCATTTATGATTGAATGTTGATTGGGTGCCATGTACCTATAGTAAATTGTGTATTACTGTATAGCAGTCGCTTAGTCACTCATGCCTCAAGATCCGCGGTCTATGGCAAGGGGACCCGTAAAACGGCAGTATTCGAAGCTGTCTCCAGTGTAAATCTCGAGCCCCTTCAACCTGTGGAGTGGTTCTACTCCTGGTCTGCGAGCGTTTGAAATGGAAACTAACTAAAAGTTTGGGGTGTGCTTGCCCACCCTGTATGATGACCGTAACGAGAGAAGTGAACCAGTCTGCACTACGAAGATGAATATTGAGCAAGCATCGCATCTGCCACCATTCCGAAGGTGCAAAGTAGATTCCGCTCTAACTTTCTGACTTTGGTTGCCCAAATGCTAGTCAGGAAAGCTCAACGCGGCTAAGCAAAGCGAGCAAACCGCTATTGTTTTATAGCTGGTTTATTCTACCTTTGTTGATCACACTAGGCAAAGCCCTTAACTAGTAAGACCATATCCAGTAAGCATTCTGATTTCGAGTTATACAGTTTTTCAAGCTGACGTCTTAATATTTGGCAACCGTGATCAGGTAAAACCTACTCGATCTAGCGACTTCAAACATGTGACCACATTGAAGCCACAAAGAATAAGTTTGTCAAAGTGAACGGAATGAGACAGGGAAGAATATTGTTCATATGCCTTGATGGACGCTGTGAAATAAGTACCGTAGATACGGACATCAAATCATCTAAAATGATGTAACTAAACTTTGGCATGTTGTCCACCAAGTAACAGTTCTACAGTGAGATGAACACGATAGATAAGGGTTTTAAAAAGGTCTAAACGAGCGTGTTGTCCCAACAACTCACTAGAACAAATTTAATTAATGCCATGGATTTAACCGGACCAGAAAAAAGGTGTTTATTTTATATGTTCATTTAGTTTCTTCATACAAGAACGTGAAACACCCCGAGTATATAGGGAAGACAAACAGGGACAGACAATGAATGGACATGTACACATTCATATTATATTATCTACGCCACGGCTTCCCGATGGTTTGCTTAGACCGTTTTTGCGCACACAACACCAGCTAGTAAGTTCTGACCTACATACCGTTACCAAGAGCCAATATTTTCAAGTTCTGATGATGTAACAGTATGTTGGGTGGACTAACTAAGCCAACTTGGTTGTCTATTGTTTTGAGGTGTCCAGCATTCGTGTACGATAAATAGTATCCTGATTTTGTTGTATGATCAAGTTGTTTAAGACATTTTAAGACGTGACCTGCTACCTGCTGAGATGGCTTTCAATATGGTCTGCACAGGTTAATGTAATTCCATCTGCAAGTGAACTGGCAGACAACGTAGGAGACGAAACAGTTGGACAAACTGCGTTCAACATACAGGCGAATGTTCGCATTCAACCGACTGAAAACCTGTGACAACAACGGAACCACAAACGATTCACCCCATCAAGGTGAAAACAAAGAAACAAGGAAGAATACTGTCCATTTATTCTTGTCTAAACCCCAAGTTCATCACCGTAAGTACGAGCGGCATTAATAGTAAGAGAACGCTACTGAAATCTGCGCATTTTTCATGCAGATTACGGTCCGTAATGCTAATCGTTTGGGGACACCAAGATGAAAGAACGTTTCAAAATTTATCTACAGCTGGGCTACCTTGATTTCTCCTTAAGACAACTTCAAAAGACACTGATCCTAAGTACACTCTACTACCGCGTTTGTTGTGAGTTATTCTACATGGAGCTAATGACGTTATGCCTTGCCACACAACAGAAGTGATAACCCAGCTAGCATACGTTCTAACGAAACGAATACATAACTCTGCATCCTTCACCTTAGGCCAAAGGCGTTGACGAAAGCGGGCAAATGCGCATTACAATGCACGGCTTATCCCCTTCAAGAACCTCCGATGTCATTATTTAAGCAGTGTGTTATGTAGGTCAACGCAGAATCCAAGCATTACTTACCGGACGTTATGATTTAGCAATTACTGGCGCAAACCACATACCTCGGCCTGCGCACTTCGGCTTCGTAAGTGAGTCTCAACTACTCAGAATAACATTCCTTGCATTTCTGCCTGCAGACCGTTGCACTTATCCATCGGAATCTGACACAATTTCGACCGGCTAAGACGCAAGAAAGCCAGAGTTGAGACAGTTGTATATCATCGGGAAATCTGTAATTATTGCTCTGTGATTTCCCCAAGTTGCCTACAGTTATATGCCAAATAGAGTCCAAGAGTAAAAAAGCCCAGCTGACTGCTATTCACTTAGAGGGTGAACAACTCTAAACGCATAATAACACACTTACCCAGCCTTTCTCATTCGATAAATATTCTCGAGTAGATTCATTCTCTATAGCTGTTGTAGTCAATGATCAATATGCTTTACACTTCAACAGACTGGGTGAGCTTTATGACATTTTTATCAACCAAAACCTGTTTACATTGGACTGCGGGAAGACCTGTGTGTGAGGTAGAGAAATGTAAATAAAAAAATGTCTGCTTCTGCTATGAAATTGTTCAAAAATGGTAAAAAGTAAAGTGATGAGGTCCTTTATTTAAGCTCGCACACAAAGAACACGTGTAATCACAGCACAGTATTACTAGGTATCCACGAATACGTCTGAGAAGTAGTCAACCTTACTCAAAACTCCACTTGTGCGTTAAGTGCAGTTTACGGATCACCTTCTACATATAACGATGCCGGCACAACCTTGAACAGCACTCTGAGCAAATTAGCACCTTTCGGTCGAAATCAAGCTCCAATAACGGATTACTTTGATCCTCCGATATTAGGCTCAACGAAATATTTGGATAATACTGTAACAGATTTCTCCGTCAGGAAGTTCTTCCTAGCAGTGGTGGAAGTTGGAACACTTTAGCATACTGAGGGCCATACTTATTGATGAGTGGCCCAAGAATCGTCTTTTTCGGATTTTGCTTTCACCAGCTAAGTTGAAGAGACTGACAGTCTGAAAACCACAGCTTTTCTTGATCACGGTTATCGTATCATAAATGAATTCAACCATTATCACGATGTTGGACAACAACTGTTCCAAATTATGGGCCTAGAGGCTAAGGAGTGACAACGTTCACAGGGATAAAGATGTATCGCATCAAGGCTGAATAGCATGACTGCATTACCACACTAAATCTAAATCAACAATCACATGTTATCGATAGGGAGATCTATGTTGGCGACAACTACCATATTGCCGTGAAGTGAAATATGAGAAGCATATGCAATGCAACCGAACATCTGAGTATAATCAAACGCTCATCAGGAAACTGGAGTAAATAAGAATAGACTGAACTTATGCTCTTTGACTGTGTCATAACACTCACTCGTATTACAGCCGCTTCAAGCTAGGATCGGCTTTGTTATTTACACGGTTTTGCTTAAGGGTCGAAGGTGTATCGTAAACTTTTCTACAGCTAAGTCGCAGCATACACAGAGAGTGTGGTAGATATTTCAAAACATTTAACTCAACGCAGTTGACTCATATTGTAAGTGAACAGTACATAAGCAGTAAAATCTTTTAATCACGGGCTACCTTTGACCACATATTGGTGGCTAAATCGAATTACAATAATGATCGCTGTCTCAAGTTAGAATCAAATTGAGGAAGTTACTGAATCACAGATCACCGGGTCTAGGCCTAGTGTCCACTATCGTTTTGAAAAGTCACATACTTAAATTGACAGAGTGAAACTCTAAAGCGCGTAGTCGACTGAAGTTTGACAGCTGACTCAGACCATCTGTTTGTTTATACAGAGAAATTCCGGAAACAGCAGTGCTTTGTACTCTTCCCCATCCAACTAGCCATCCACCGAAAGTCTGAAAACAGTTAACAATCACATTTTTGTAGTTGAATGAAGAGGTGACCAAACAAACAGTTAGTCAGTAGTCTTCGGCTGTCTTCAGCTAGTCGAAAGTCCACTAGAAGACACTCTCTAGGGTCAGAGTAGCAGAACGCAAATTTATCATCAAAGAACAGCTTGGCGTCCGTAAGGAATGTGCACAGGTCACCAGCCTGTTGACTGCTGGTGTGTTTTGAACAGTGGGTGCCGGCTCAAAATTGGTTACGAGTGTCACTCATCTTGCTGCCCAAACTCCACGATTATGGTCACTCAAGTGAATTTATGACTACCTAGTTAAAAGTAGGCTCAAGGCAGTGTATAGCTGAAAAATTGTTTTTTTTTTTTGACAAAAGCTTTGACAAGGAAAGAGCTCTCCCGGAATAACTGTTGCTTGATAGTTTCTTCCTTTATATACACAGAGTCTTCAAATTATCTATATTGGTTTACGCCCACAAAAAACTGTGATGACTACTAGATTGAGTGAAAGATGTAAAATTACAGAGCGATGTAAACTGTCCAGATCAACGTCTCCTAAAAAATCTCCTGCCACTCAAGGTTGTCTGATGCAACGTCGTGTATGTTTGTCATCAAAATCGTTCTGACAACTAATTTAGTGGCACTAACCTTCATATAGGTCTGTACGAATAAGAACTACGTACCACATTGATAGACCGTGTGATTTTATCTAAAAATTGATCAGTCATAGGTAAACTGTATAAATGACGGTGAACTAACTAGGAAGAGTTTGTGGAACGTTCCAGATTAATGGTTTTTCATTACGTTCTTATTATGCTGGCACATACTGAAGGTGATCGCGTGCAAGTCAACGGAAATAGTACAGGACACAAAAATGTCCCCTATCCGGACAGACTGGCAGAATCATGTTGCCCCCAACTAATGTCCGACATCCCAATGAAGACACACTCCTCACTTGCAAAACTTTCCTTCACAATGAACGTTGCCGAAGTTGGATTAATGAACTTGTGGGTTATCCTGTATCAAAAACTTCTCCATAGTTAGGACCTGTTTACTGGTAAGTATATTGTAAAGGTCTGTGGTCATGGTTGAATCGCACGTGTGTTTTGGAATTTTACTTCATCCGCGCGTACCTGAGAGAAAGCTGTTATAATCAGCTTTCTAGCCAAGCCTCGTCTGTCAGTTAATGCGCGAATCCGACCGCAAGTTGTTTCGGTGCGTTTCAAAGTTCGTTGGTGATATAACTGCATGTGAGTAGTTGCACTGAAGTTTGTTTTTTTTCCACTTTTTGTGTGCTCCTTGTACAGACAGATTGACAAAATTAATACTTTCGTGGTCAGCAAACAAAATGGAACAGACAAGCAAATAGCTTTCTGATTCCTATAAAAAATTACAAACTTATGAGCTGTTTTGTGTGCGATTCAATGAGAATTCTTGTTCGAACAAATGAATTAATACCTGTAAACCTTTAAGTTTTGCATTTATTTCATATGTTTTCGGAAGCTAAGTTCGAGGTTCGTACGAGGTTTTTTGGAAAGTTTAGTTTCCATTCTGAAAATTGGATTAAAAAAACAGTGGTTGTCGTTCACCCTACTTGAGCATAAAAAATATGATACTGACGATATTTGCATGTTTGGCGCTTTGCACTTTCGAATACACTTCAGGGCACTAATAAGTAAGTGTTTGCCTCGGTTAAGCCAACTAGACTGAATCGTTTCAGATCTAGGCAGCATAGAACGGTCACATCGACATACGTTAATGCATCATTGTTATAATGCTGTTCGCACAGGGTAATGTTCTCGTGATTAAGTAGTGTAAGCGTTCTTCTGCTGTACAATTAGGAATTTTCCAGTGGTATTTAATTTGCAAACTGGAGAAAATCTGACAAGCAGTTGTGTGTTCTCATTGTCAGATAGTTAATCGCTAGTTTGTGACCAAGATTCACTAAAGGTAACGACCTATAATTATTCTGTTTCAGTAGATGCTTCTTCGTTTGTGCAACACAATAAAAATTTAAGTATACCTGGATGAAACGAATTTCACTTGCAGTTAGCCTCAGCAGTCGTATCTAGATAAACAGATCAGACAGTTCGTTTCTGAAAGAAACACAATACTTGAGGTTCACTCTTGTTAGAGCTCGTCAGTAATGCGTATTGTTGCCAAATCTGGGATGCAAACTAATGTATCCGTTCCAGGGAGTCATCACGTTGCCCGCATCAAGCATAATTAAATCAGTATATGCAAACGTTCATTTGTAATTCTCCAAAAGACACATAATTATGTAAAGGGCAGGCTAACAGTCGACGAAATTGCGTCAATCGTAACTGATTGTTGTCGACGTTTAACTCATTATAACCAAAAATCTTTAACTACCTATTCGTAACTTATACTTACCCGGTATAAAATGAAACAATCAATTGATCCAGCTCTCTTTAAAATCTCCTCAAATATTCTACGTGGCGCCTATCAACGGTCAAGAAAAAGGTGTAATCCCCACTAACTTTCCTGCTTCGGGAAATGGCCTACAAAGTAGGGACGTGATTGCAATGTGAACGAGTTTTGTAAGTTCGATAGATTGTGAGCACTTAACGTTTGAACTCTTGTTGATGTGAAGTGAAGTTCAAATATGTCCAATCATACTTACTTTAATTACAGCTTACAAACTCAGCGAATATTTTGGAAAAGGCAACAAAGCCTTTGTTCTTATAATCCAAAAGCATCAAAATGAAAACCGTATGATTTGCATGCCATTATCTTAATTCTCGTAGTCACGTGTCACACACTTCTGTTTGCTTTGTCAGCGGTTGCGCGGTAAACTCGGAGTGTACTCCTAACTTGAACGACCACATATCTAGACTGTAAAAATGATGTTAAAACTGTGTCACCGGGTAAATTTGTTGACCTAACAATTACATGCATTAGTACTGAATGTGGACATTGCTGGAAAGTTATGCTTTCTGAAGAACTGCTGCAGTGAGGATGAGCGACCGCACAATACTACTCACACCACTATCATTCAGTAGTAAGGCAAGGGCACGAATTTTGATAGTGAAGTGTCCGAGAGGGAAAAACGTGAAGCAGTGGAGTGCAGTGTGGCATGAAATGGTTTGTGATACAAAGAAGAACTGAGCACTGACGCCCGTGGCGACGGTGACGTTCTGAGACTAGTGTCGTACGCAGATAGGTGTTTATCTTGATAGTCTTTTTGAAACACAACCAATGTATTGGTTTTCTAAATAAACAACCCTTGTACCATTCGCGTTCTTGACTCACAACACTGTCATCGTTTTCCAGACTAAACATCGTCTAATACAGAGAAATACATCAAATGTGATATTAGAAACGGATCGTATCAAAACTGTTGTTAACAGAATTATCGGAGAGGACGTCGGCATTTTCACCGTTACACCAGATCAACTGCACTCATGTCATGGGCCAAAGTGATATAACCACCTTGGCATAATTACCCGGCATAGCGGCAGTTGCGTTTGTTGTGCGATATACGCTCACTCAACGTTAGGTTTCCTAACGAGTGTTAACCGCTACTCTACGATAAATCATCGCCTACTGTTTGTGACAGCCAGAATAAAACTACTGTTTGCACTCATTCGTGCATTCGGCATAAAAGGACGCTTTTCTTTCCGATGGACACATGTCAGGATCCTTGAACAGTTTCTAACATTGAGCAGTGGCCGAAGAAAGACTTCTACAGTCGTGAGTGTGCACCCCGTTTTTAGAACCACAAGATCATTAAGTACTGTTCAGTAAACTTTACTGTAATATATCGCGGTATTCACTACGCATGCATACCCAACATCAGGTGTCTGTATATTGAAGCATCCCTTTACAGCCATTTCTTATGAGTAAATTTATTAGAAAAAGTCATATAACTGAAGTTAGTTTGCCACATGTTTTGTTCTCGGAAGTGGCCAGACTGTTCCTCTTTCATTTCACTTTACAATCTTAGCGCCTAAGCTTGGTAATCTGAAATTTATTAAGGATCGGTTGAAGTAGATCATGTAAATATTGTTCTATGCCATTCGTCATTCTTTCTAAACTGTCATTCTCAAATGAGTAAGCACAACGTATTTTTGTTCTAATGTAGATGAAGTCTGAAAACTTGTTAGGAGATGCATGCCTTTTCCTAAGACGCCAAAACTGGCAAGTCATTTACTCAGACGCAATTCTGTTAACAGATTGGTCGTAGCATCCAAAGCAACCTATAAATGGTCTTCGATTTGTACACTCACTGTATTACAGCATAAAAGGGTAATACGTTCAATAGTAAGAATATCCAAATGACTCATACCCATCACATTGAACTCAATTCACTTCATCAGCGATCGCCTAATACTGTTTCTTTTGACGACCATTCAGTATTCTTTTAGGACGATCACAAAAATTAAATTCTTTTTATCGATAAATTGCAAATTTCCTCACTCAGTTGTCAATAAGACCTGTGGTCTTGTTAATTTTACGCAGTGGTGGGCGTATTGAATGAAACAAACGATAAAGTCTTTTGCTAACTAATTCGGAAGTGCTTTCATATTTTCGTTTGTGTGGTCGTTGCAAATATGTCCATGGTAAACACCGATTTTGAAGTACGTTAATTATATGCTCCATCATGCTAGTCAAAGATTGTTTCATTTTCTTGCTATGATGACATTGATGATTATTTCGGTTTAATGCTGACTGCATGTGAAGATGACTGCTTCCATGAAAGAAGTTTATTTTGAACTGAGCATTCTTTTAACTTTTTCTTTTATGTAGATTGAACATCACCCACAATTGATTGCAGATTTCGCATTCCCACAGACTTTACGGTTGGTCCCTTTCGAAAAGAAACACGAGACGAAAGTCTCGCTCATATTAGAGCTCGTCAGTAGTGCATATCCTTGCCAAGACAGGGACTAGAATTCCGGCTAAGCATTTCATGAGGCAACCGTGTTTACCACTGCGCCATTGACCTCATAGTAGGCACGACCAAATTATCAGAAGGGGCCGACATGAAAGTCTATGAAAATGCGACGGCTGCAATCAAATGTAAGTGATGTTTAATCTACGTGAAAACCAAAATCTCAGACTACTCATCAGTACTTCTCTTGAACTTGTAAGAGATTCGTCAACATTCAAAACCTCGTCCTTTCAAGCTTTCTAAACATAGTTTTTCTTTACGCCCTACGCAGATGTTTTCCGTAGATTAACTTCATATAGAGTGAATACAAATTTACACACATTCTTAAAGTTTTAAGGCATTTGATTGGCTACTTGATATCCGGATTTACAAGACCTTTAAATGACGTATACTCATGGTGCGCATTCCCCTCTCCAACGTGCAAATGATTCATAAGTCACGTGAATTCGTGCTTCAGTGATGAACAGATCAATATTCGTGAATTGGTTTCATATCACCATCTTAGTGATTTCTGTGAATTCTTCTATTAACGCTTTACAGTAATCATTGACACACCATTTTCTGTTGTGGATATATTGTTATAAACAAAAATAGGGAACATCTTTACTCAACTTCGAGCAATTATTTTTGAACCATCACATGATCTCGACGTTTTGTTGCAGGGTGTGCACATTTGAAACGGAAGAAAGAAAAGCAGATTAAATGCGTAAAATTTCACAATAAATTGTTTTCTACAGCTTGTCCACTATCTAAAAATAGCGTTGCTACAAAGTATGTGAATATCATGTCCACCGTTTAAGTGAAAATGTTTTGGAACTCTGAGTTAATTTGAAGGGCAGGAACAAAACGCTAGATACGACCACCATTGCAGTCACGTGAGGCACTCAAGGCCTATTTGAGTCTGTCCACAAACTGGATTATAGTGCATCGATTATTGTGATTTTTCTTGAACGTTGTGAGTAAGTACTGCCGTGTTTACCTATATGAGTGCATCATCATTTTAACAGGAATGACCTTGCATTAATGAAATAGATTGAACCGCACATTTGTATGGTTATTGGTCCTCGGGTTTGTTTTTAAAGAATGAGAACTATTCAGAACTGGCAAGTTGATTACCGGTGTTATTAAACGAAGACCATGAAAACTGACGTCAGAAAATGTTAGACATTTGGTGGGTTTGTTCAGCAATTTGTGATACAAAACCATCTACTGTTAGCGTGTTGAGGGCTTTGACTGTTAGAAAAGAATGCAGCACCACATACATGTCTAACTGTATAAGAATCAACATACATCAAATGAAGTATACGTGTTAAACATCCTGACGAGAGCTTTACGTGTATCTTACTTAGATTGTGGTTCTATATGATTCGCGGGCATGTCAAATCTGAATTTCGTCACTTCATTCAATATTCCATCTACAGTCGACAATGCATGTAGTAGAGTTCAACAATTTTACCAGAATTACTTCCTAAACTGTGTTCAGAGAACAGCGGAAGTGGTCGTCATCATCACTGGCAAAACATCATATGAGACAGCCTTTTCTTCTACCTAATATTTGAGAGTTGCAAAGGCCTTATTACTGTGTTCCCTCTTCTTCTATCAGTCCTGCGTACATTCTTTCAGTTTTTTGAAGAAATAATACTGCCTACTGTACAAATGTAAATGAGGGTTATTGGAAACCTTTTCTAGATTCAATACACGGTTGTAAATTGACTGTGATCCACATTAATTAATGATAACCTCTGAAAACCTTGAAACATGTGAGAACTGGTTTTCTCTTTATTCACCACCTTTCTACATTGGTAATGTTTTCGTTAAAGATTGCATTCAGAGATTACCTTGGATGTGGACCTTTTCTTGTTGAGGTTTATCAGTTCAACCCGTGATCCCTGACTTTAAAACGTGGTCTACCCTGTTCACATTCAACGCATTGGTTTTATGTGACCCAGTCTCCACTAAGTCAATCGGATCAATGACAGTCTGATTTATTTGGTTTGTATAGTTTACATGTAGATTGACCTGAAAAAATAGAGGGAAAAAGTTGTTCACAGTGTTAATAAGCTTTGATGTGTTTGAAGAAGTTTATTAGAATAAGGTCACACGTGTGTGTAATTTGGAATTTTAAGGTCATTCTGACACCATATTCAGATGTGGGGGGTATTTTTTGGACATCTTTCAGAATAATCCATCTATTTACTACTGTGTTATTATTTAACCACCCTGGGTCACACTTAGGGAAAATTGTAAATTAGTTCTCGACAGTATTTTAAGCCTAAATATGAAATTTCTTGCAAATCGGGATGAGAAAATTAGAATTCCCACTCGGGACATCGCGACTCACCGAATCGCTTATTGTAGACGTTAGGTGATATGGCGGCTAATCGAGCTCAGTGGCGTGAATATTGTGATTGTTTTGCCGAGTTGTTTTTAAAGTGAATGCATTTAATGACGCGGGGCAATGAAAGCCTTAAGGAAGCTGTCTAACTGACGATGCCTTATCTTCACCTGCGACTTAATTGTTTGGTTGAGGAGTCTAGGTAACCTGAGGTTGAATGTTTGGATACAGGCAGTCATTTTTAGTAGTTAGATGCCTTTCAGTCCTTCTTTTTTCTCCTGTTTTTCCAAATGAGATTTGATTTTTCTTTTCCTTCGTGGTTGTGTGGCAATTAAGCATCAGTTTGAATCACTGATGTATTTCTCTCTATGATATTGATTACGATGTGAAGGACTAATCCCAAAGAAAGTCGTTTTCCTTGGCTCAGACGAATGCGTAGCCACTTCCGTTCGATCTGCTTGAGAAGTGGCTATTATAAAGTGTACACACTAGTTAGCGTGAGCAATGTATTTGAATGCTGGTAACATCTTTAATTATCACCATACTTTACTGAGCTCAAGGCATACCGCTGAAGTAACTCGCAGTTGATTTATTACATTCTAACTCCCACTGTATCCCTCTGGATTGCAGGTAGTTTGGTGTAGGTTTATCTGGAATGCAACTCTGATTAATGGTTGTAACCAGGAAATAAGCCATAGATTTCTTATGTATTGTTGTGGATGAAAGTTTGATAAAGACGTGGCCAGAAAATGCTATATATACAACTTTTAACAATTAGATAAAACACCACTCTATCTAGACAAGGAAGTAGACTGATCTGTTTGCTGATTTGGTCCCAATTAAATTTGAGCATTTTCACTTAATTTGGTTATCATGTGTTGTGTTCATTTGCTGCTGTGATTCACGATAGATGCAATGTCATAATAATATGTTAACTTTAGTCCGTCCAGTTTCGAATAAAGGCATAATTGTAATTAGAAAATGTTGTTTGATTTGCAGATATGTTTGTACTTGGTAAAAATTTTGTTTTATCCTTGAGATTTCTGATCGGTTTCAGAGTAAATGTTTGAGATTGGAACAATTATCACGGTATTCACTCTTTGACTTTTGTGCCTTTGAACAAAATAAGCAGAGCATTAAATATTCCTTTGTTCCGCTTCATTATTAATGCTTGCGTTTTACTCGATTGCCTTTGCACGGAGTAAGAGAGGATGATTGACGGAAACTTCCTTTTCGTTGTACAATGATTGAAAATAACCTCTCATTACAAAATCTGACATTCACTGTTTTCATTTAATTGTATCTAGGGTAGAAACCATTTGTTGTATTAAGTTTGGATGATGTCAGCACAGTTTACTCAATTAATTTATGTTGTAAACTGTTCGTATCTGTGAACAAAAATGATGTGTTTTTAAATCTTACAGATATTTTTCAAAAACACTGTTTCAATAATTGACAACAATAAATTAATTCAACGACGTGTTTCATTTTCATCTAGTCTGTTCAAAAACAACTATTCAATTCTCATTTCCAGTAACCGGGGGCAATAACTATACGCGTCTATTTCATTGCGCTTTTCAGATGTTCCAATCGCACTTACTCTAATGAGCATCCATAAACTGCTCTGCTAATCAGCATCAAACCGCTCTACAGATACAGATACACATTTCGAGAACAACTTGAAAGAATGCCACTGTGGATTCAGTAGAAATTTACAGTTAATCATAAGATCGTAGGTCAACCCTTACAACGTAGCCGCTATATTACATCAGAACATTATTGTGTGGTCCAGTGTATTTGGTTCATCAGTGTATAAACGAAACTGGTTTTAACTGACTTATACATAGATACACTGTGCTAAGTTTTCGAAGCTTTCATCCGTTAAGTGCAGTTAGTCCCACGTGGCCGTCATTAGCTCGATGGGATGTTGCTCCGAATTTGCCGGGTTTCTTTATGTTCAAAAAAAATCTCGTTCGTGTTTTGTGAATTAAGGGTTGGTTGGTTGTACACTTGACCACACAGTCACGGTCACTGAGGTTGCAGAAAGACATGAGAATTACTTGCCTTCACCTAGGCACTTTATTTCATTTTTAGAAAAACTGAGGCAGCAAACCTGCAGCAAAATGACAAGTATACTTCAGTACCCTGTAGAACATTGTGGGACGATTTTGCCAATCGTTCCTCCTAGTAAGGACTTACCGGTGCTAAGCAGCTTTCAACCTGTTTGCTGTTCGCTAAACCTTAACGTAACTTCATCTGGGATCGCGATAGACGTCTGCTTACTGGCATACCATGAAAATATTGTAAACCACTGAAAAAACCAGTGCAACAACTAAAGAAATCGACTAATAGATGAATTCAGCGGTGTGTGTTGTTCTGTCTAACTTAGGTGCCTCCTTTTAACTTTTCCTAGTTTCCACCGAAATCCAAACATCCGAAAGTGGTTTGGAAATAATTCGTTTCTGCTTTAAGAAATTTCAACATCATGAAAAATGTTGAAAATTTTGCTGACAAATTTAACTGTGCATTTGAGACTACCTTCTAGCGAATTCTTTTCGATTTTTAACCGGTGGTTAATTTAGTTCATCAATGCGACCGCAGGACAATTATGGCGAAGTGTAAATATTTCGCTTATTCTTGCCGTTCGTATATCATACTTAAAAAGACGCATGACAACGAAAACAACAATTAAGCATGACGCGCTAAGTAATCAGCGTCATCTCCAGGACAACGATAATGATTGCGGGAACACCTTTTGCGCGCAGAGAACTGCTTACCTCTGCCCGATTTGCATGGCTTTCGTAAATGCCTAAACCTTCAGGTTTCGGTTGCATACCGACACACTGAAAGACGTTGATGGGTCAACCAATCGACCTGTATCCAAAGTTTGTTTAGCAATCGAAGAATCTTGGTTTTGGCTCGACAGCTAGGTTGCTGGTGTTTGTTGGGTTGTTTCGATCAATAACCACTGTAGGATGCGTTCCGCTATGCATTGTCGCAAACTTCGGTCAGTTCTGTCAATCTACTCACTGTGGCAACTGCAGTTGAACTGGTAAGTTAGTTGGGAGGCAGGATAGCTCTTTAGATGAGGATCGGATCCATAGAAAACGACAATCAGAATAGAGAGAAACAGTGGTAGTACAACCGTTGAGTAGGTATGATTTGAAGATGATCGAAACTTCCTTTCTTTATCGTTTGATAAATGTTCACATCTAGAAGTCGAATTCAACAAAAGTTTTCTTGGAGGCAGTCTTAATGTGACTTTTGGTCATCTGCAGCATACAGTGAATTTTCATAAATGAGCTTTACAGTTTTTAATATATCAGGTTGTTTGTCGGCCTTTATTCCAGAAACACATATACATTTACTAATAATTTTGATCGATTTTGTCGAACTTGAATAGTAACAATAGTGCACTCTGGTATACATTAATCGAACTAAAGGAACACAGTTAACTTAGAAAGCACGACACCATGCTAGTACATTAGATCCAACGTTCACTTGTCATGAATATAAGGGGTTATTAATCAAAATAGGCAAAGCTCTTCAAAAGTTTGTCTGATTTTACACGGTCGATGACGTAACAATAATTGATGCACCGAGAGAAGGAGAATTTCATAAAAGCCGTACGGTAGATATCACCTCACTCTAATTTGTAACTGAGCCGCTTCATGGGGAGCTGTGACCAACTTTGCAAGGTATGCTTTTCTTGATAAGCGGCATTTTATGCACCAAGTTTGAGCTTTTCCTCTATTTTCGTTTCTATACCGGGACTTTAATTTTTGTCGCTCTCGGTACAGTTGTTGTTTCACGGCCTTAACTATCTATTTGTAGGCGCTACCGAACATCTTACAACATAACCAGATTTCAGCTTCTTCCGTTCACATTTTGTCATTTTTCGTAAAACAATATTTCTTACATTTTCACTTGTTAGTTGTGTGTTTTACTTAAGCGTTTGAAACACCAAATGGCTAATCCATACGACCACTGAAATAAACCTCACGAAGCTTTTCGCTGGAGATATCAGTTATGTGAACACGTTTACGTGAACACACACTTGCTTAGTCTTTGCTGCCAAGCTATTACCTGATAACTTCTGTCGACTGGCTTGTTACTGAACTCCTATATTGTCGGTTGAATACTACACAACTACACAGCGTGATTTTTATGGTCTCCTGAGTTTTTCACTTATGCAGTATGCTTAATCTATCGTCTGGCCAATGTGAGTTGATTTTCAGTACTATTTAATCCTGTGTCCTTCAGTTCTCGGTCGATAATTATTACCACTCATAATATAAGTCATTCAGATGTTTTGAAATGACCGGCCGTTGACACATCGGAACTCAACTTAAAACACGGGGCTCCCGATTGTCTTTATGTGATGTTTTAATTAAAAAGCTGTGGTTGTAATTCTGATGCGTGTCACTGCACGTTGTCTCAAAGACTAGAAGTTAACAGTTAGGGTTCCCATGACTTCTCATGAGGCTAGTATCATCTACTTCACATGATTTCGTTTTCCCTCAACCTACGTATCTTCTGTAAGAGAACGAGCATAATCGGTAACATTTGCCCGTGCAAATCATGATCCATCAAGCAAGATACATTCGTTTGCGGAGAACCTGGGCAGCCATAAAGGCAAATTTAGATTTAAACACAGCAGGAAGAATGATCTTCATGCTTTTATTTGGTAGCTGTACAGTTCTGCTCTAGTTTATTGATTACCACAGGTGGGGTTCAAATGAGTGCGTGCGAATTAGCATTATCACGTGAGAGAATTTAGGAAATGTTGATATCCGCATCTAAATATAACTAAGAGCCCACTGACGCTATACCGTAACCTTCACATTTCTATGGGCATTTCAGCCAGAGTGTTTCGAGAAGAACTGGTCACAATATTTGCTCTTGGAGTAATTTGTTAACTGTACCAAACTTCATCACAACCAAAGACGAACTCCAAGCTGTGCCCTCGTGGTATGATCATGTTACCAACTGTGTCCGTACACTCACATTAAGCAAGACGAAACAGATGTCTCAGAATGTTCACTTAAGCATACTTATAAGCAATGTTCAGACCGTCTAATTCGCCTCGTGGAGAGAAGCAGGAGATATCTTGAAAATGCCGGTTGATTATGTTATTAGGACTTTTTACCAGGTTCAAATTGAATAATTTAATGACTGATTTACAGATAACTGGCAAGCAGTGGTGATTCATATGAGACACGGCGAGCACCAATCAGACTCGACTGGAAATTTCCAATCCACCTGATTTTCACAGGAAGACTTTTAAACAGAAGCGATAAACCCGAATGTTGCCTCAGTTGGAGCTTGTCGACAGTGATTATATCCGCCGCAGTTAGATTTGAGTTGAGGACCACAGTAATATCCAGTGTATTGTTGACAGCAATTTAGATCAGTTTATTCATTTATTATGTACGTATCTACCCTTTATTGCTTCAGGAATAACGACGTCGCTGCGTCCACACGTATTTTGCTGTCGTTGATTTGGTCTCGTCCCCTCCTAAATGTTGCTGTCAGTGGTTTTGGAATGACCTTCATGCGTTTCAGAATAACGTTTTTGAGATAACGTCTATATATCATTCCATGATTAGGGTGCATCGTCTACGTTTTCTCAAGTAACTTGATGAGTAAGGCAAGAACAGCTCATTGACATATAATCGTTTCTTATTAATGCGCTCGGGATATTACCTGAACAGCCACGCAGACAATAGTTTGGCTATAAAAGGCAGAGGTCAAAACGAGTGTCACTGCCTGTTATATCACATGTTCCCAGTAGATGTAACAATCGTTTGCTTTTTAGCCTTACAATCACGCTTAAAACAAATGGCGTAATTTAAGTATCGCAACATAGTCACGATGCAATTGAGTAACACAGTAGTAAGTGTAATAATTGATCATTTAATATACATACAAATATATATGTTTGTACCTAGATTGCTGCCACATAAGGAACCTGATCATTTGATTCTGACAAACACTTTTAACATAGCTAATTTATCCAGGTTATTTTCACCACTATCAAACTCATGTCCTGTCAATAAGACAAGTGGAGCGCAAGGAACGATTATTCGTGCTACCGGCCAACTTTAGTAAACTTTTTTGCCGTACAGCGCAATTACTTCCTCTTATACTTTGTTGTCGTTCGCATTTATAAATATGGTCAGATTGAGTCTTCATTGAACGATTGACAAGATAAAATCGAAGCGTTATCAGCTGGTTACACGTTTTGATGGACGGAGGTGACTATTCAAAACAGGCATAGAAATCAAGTCCGAACTTTGTGAAAAGTGTAACGTTCACAATATTGTTTTTTCATTGATCAACATCAAACAAGAAACCTTTTTTTTAAACATGTTACTTGTGTTCTTTCTACTCGCTGATATTATACATAGTTCACTTAATGGAATGCGTAAACAGACTGACCAACGTAGACTGCAGTATTTTAAAACAGCTAAAGTGAATGGGTTCTGATGTTAGCTATTGCGTAGAAGAAGAAACTTAGATCATTTATAAAATTCCTGTCAACTAAATTAGCTGTCAAAACGAAATTCAGGATCCTTCGACCTCCGCAACTGATCACAGTCAAATTCTGCAATAGTTAGTCTACTAGAAAAGTTGGAACACTAAACGAAAATCAAAATATGAGCCAAAGACTAAAAGTCACAGACACATTATAACCCGTACAAACATGTTTTAGTCATTGGGACAGCGCGCCCTGAAGAAGTGAAGACCTGATTTGGATGTGAACCGGCAAGGATCGAAGAAATCGTGAGACTTGCTTGATAAATCATGGACCAGAAACGTAAATGTAAAGCAAAATGGCGTCGCTAATGGTTACGTTGAAGCGATGTTCAACAAATTACGCACAGCCATCGGGTGTGATAATTTAAGCAATGCGTAATTATAAAAAGTAGAATGATTTTTGCCAACTAGGGCTTCAATCTCTTCTTGTGACTGTATAGCAGTTAGGCGTCTACGTAAATTAATAATGTACTGTTCAGGTTGATGCTAACTAATATGCTCAAGATAAATGTTCGAAAATAGTAATTTAATCGTTGTTTTTAAGTCGCAACGTCGCAGATAACAACAGACTGAATTGATGGATGAACCCAAACTGACTATGATTTTTGTATGGTACCTCAAGAACGCGTTGAGAACACATTTGGTTATTTGCCAACATTGGTTTTGCAGTGTAGGTTTCATATTTCAGGCCTTTTTGACGTTTTGTCCGAAAAAACATATGGTGATATTGACAGTTGGCCGAGGAAGTCTGCAATATGGACTACTGAATAGCCTAAGTAAGTGCGGGCGTACCTCACTAGATTGTCGTTAACAATAAACAGGAGCGGGCCACCGACAATTTACAGAGCTCAAACAGGTTGCGATAATCAGAGAACTGGACGCATAGATGTTCACAGATATTGGGGATGACTACCTCTATATCCCAGAAGTGAGAACGTTTGTGAAGTGACAGTGGACGGCTAATGCACGATATCAGCTGTGACTATGTTTATAGTTTGACGGAGCTACAAAAACTAGTTGAATGATGTGCGTAGTATCGTCGACCGATCTCGTAAACACGGTGACACGTATCCCGGTGTGTGTACTGTGATGCAAAATCACTTTAATCAATCTGAACAACATACGGAAAGTAATGCAAATCTTTTTGCACAAAAATGGTACGAAAGGAGTGTTTTGTAAGAATTAAGTATCGTTAATTAACAAAATAAAAAGCTTCGCAAGTCTATCGGCTATGAGTTACAACATGCACTTGTTTCAAATTGAGCAACACCCAAAATTGATCGCAGCATTCGTAATTAAATATGCCATTCGGCTAGCCTACTTCGAAAAGAGCCATTCGGCTTCCGTTTTGCTCTTACTACAGCTCATCAATCCGGCTTCACTGATTTTGTAGTCAGCATGTTAACTATAATGCCAGTAACCCCATAATGAGTCTGACCAAATGGTCATACCTAAACCTTCAATCACAACGTCGTGTGAATAATACTCAGCTTGCCCGATTACTCCAACTGAAGGGTAAAGGTTGTCTTACCTGAGTTCCAACAAAGTTTTTGCAGTTCTACTTTAAATTTCTCTCAAGAAACCTGTCATCTTGCAAAGCGATTTCGGTGGCTGACAGTTCTTCAGATACGCGTGCTTGTTGATAAAGTAAGGCATGATTTGTGGCCTAAGGCATTATGTTTAGTTTATTTTTAACCCACTTCTGTCAAATAAACTACACGAATCACGTTGGCTTCCAATGTTTAAATTTAATCTTCAGTGATTTATTCAGTTACGAGGGAAGTTACCTATCAAAACAAAATGAAGTTTTGTAATCACGACAGATAATTTATGACCTCTTCCGTATACGGTTTATCTATGCTTTTGGGCATTCATTTTTTGTTTTCATTTAAAAAGTTGAATTTTTTCTATATATTTTAGCCAAAACATTGCAATAATATTGTATATCATTAAAACCTATTTTGAGGTCTGTTTTCATTTCGGCAAACATTTCATTGTCCGTTTGTCCCACCATTTATTAAGTTTATGTGAACAAGCGTTATTTTTCATTACACTTAAATTGGTTAATTTTTTTAACTCTGTATTTTTTTACTCAATAACAGATTGGTAATTTTTTACTTAAAGTATTTTTGGTTATGTTCAACTGCCTTGTACCATGGGGCGTCGGTATTCCTCACCAAGCTTCCTGTTAAATGACACGATTGCGTGATTGAAACAATTCTTGTTCAATATTGCAAAAATCTTGTAGCATTTGAATCAATTTTTATGCGAAATTCCACTTACAATTGCGTGATCTAAATTGTGTATAGCCTCTTTGTTCTTAAAAAATAGTTTCCTCCGCAAAAACTGGAATTTCCGCAAAGTTGCAAAATGGAAATAAGATTTTTCATTGGATGATTGGAGGTTAGACGTGAGAACAATTTTTGTGGATAATCGTCATTTATATTAACAAAAATGTATCCAATTTATGCCATAATGTTCCCATTTTTATTTGTCATGTCCGAGTGTTTTTGTTTTGATTTGTCATACTTGTAAAAGTCGACAATGTATACGAAAATATCCGTGCGGGATCTTCAAAATATTCCAATTTAACAGGGTGTGCAAACTTTTAGTTAATGAAACATTTAATTGCAGTTTCATCATCGAGTTTGGGGGTTTACTTCTTAAGTCTGAATCGTTAGTTGAAACCGTTTTTTCAACACAACAACCAAAGTACCTGTGCATTTATTTATTCAGAATCACTCTGATGCTAAAACCACTGTGACATCTCGCACGAGTGGTTTTCAAGGGTCATGAAACAACACCGGGAACTTTATCTGAAATAGCTGATGTTTCCTTAGTGGTCCCCATAGACCGATTACCTGAAACTAAACAAAAATCTATCCACTTTATTTTGTTTCAAATTAATGTTGTCAAATATTAATTCAGATGTGAAACACACCCTTTCAAAAAACCCCGTGAGATCGTAGATACCTGCCGGGGTGCTCGAGTCACGTGCCTGAGAAACAAAATTGTTGCGGGGTTTTAACTTGAACCTCTGATGGAAGTGTGATCAGTTGTTATCTTCCGTGAACTGTGTCATTTTTTTGACTCCCAGGACATTTGTCTTTTCTTGGCTAGACAATTGCTTCAGTAACTGGATTTAATTCTGATGAAAAATAAAAAATCTACACGGTGTTAGTATGTGATGCGACCCTCAACTGTAGGAAAGCCAGTACCTGGGAGCGATAATAAATCGTCTGTGTATGCAGTGTGCAGTGTATGCCAATAAAGAGACTAGCATTGCTTCATTGATTTCTAGACAGGTCTGCTGTACAAAACAGTGGTTGGGTTCATCACATAGTTTCACGTACATTACCATGGATATCAGGAACACTGTCGACAGACTGAGACTACTCATCAAGGCAGATGACCGAAACGTTCGGAAGGGTGCGTGCGGAATTAAGACAAAAAGCAGCATTACCAAAAGCATTACTAAAATATTATTAAAAAGGAAAGCAATCGGTTACCAACTGATGCCGTTCAACTTACTGTTGTTGGCATTATCAACATTTACCTCCGATAATTCATCTGGTTCGCACAGTCAACCAGTTAGTCATTTCTACGGCTTTCTCGCTTGCGACATTTTAAAAAGTCTGAACAAAAAGTCAAAACATTGACATCCATAGATACAAGCATTTTTTAAACGTTTCATCAGTATGTGTATGTCTATAACAATCAGTCAGTAGCGGTGTGTCCGTATATACTGCTCGCTCTTATCATTCCTTCCTTTCCGGTTGTTTTGTTCAAACCTCTGAGCAGTAAGCACTGTTTAAAATAACTCACAAATAACTAATAATACTCTGTGGATTATCTTAACATGTATTGTTTGTGTTATGTGTTTGTGTTATGGAGTTCCGTGTAACTATCATCAACTGTGACTGGCAGCAGGCGCTTGGTCGGCAAACTAATGCTCTTACTGTTACATTGAACTCCAGTGGCAACTATTCAAAGATGAAACCGCTAACATACAACTGGCCCTTCCAACAACAAATACGCAGTAGTAGTCTGTTTTCAGTCACTTGATACACACAAAATAGGGTGTATTTTTATTTGATAAAAGCTACTGTTTGCCGGCTTCAAATACATCGCAACGAAGACCTTCTGTGATGTGCAAACTGATAGTGGACGCAAACTTGTTCACGAGAGTTTCCGGCAAACAAATCAGACGTGCCAAATTGGTTCATAACATTCGAGGACAGTTGAGTCAAACGACAAGACCATACGGAAAATGAGCTCACCACAACAGATTAGTCTAGGAAAGCAAAGTGTGAATTTATGCCGAAGGCGACCTGCATACAGGTGGAAAGCTGATTATTCAGAACCTCAGCATAATTGAAGAAACGCGCGAAAGTTTTGGAATCTGAACTGAAGGGGTTTAGCTTTTGTGATATATAACTGTTGCGTGTGCAATCGTGAACTAAAGTAAGAGTTGTGCATTCAAGTGTATGGTTTTTGTTAAGATTTTAACTGGTCAACATTATAAATCTTTCTCGTGACTAATTTAGTAACGAAGTTATTGCCGTCGTCCTGGACGATTAACGCATTTGATGCAGATTTCACATGTATGTGCGATATATTTGAGGTATATGATATATATCTGATGCAACACTAGACATATGCCCTGGCATTATGTTGTATTCCAAAAACGAATCTCGAACTACAAGACGTACGACAAAATATCAAGCGACGTAATTCCTAAGTCCATGAGCGACTGCAGAGTTTTTTAATTTATTGGAAAATGTTCCTTCTGGTAGAATCTGCTTTGTTTTACGAACAGTGATGCAAACTAGTAGTCACATGAGTATCGATCAATATAATCAGTCTGTTGGACATCAAAAACACCAAACTTATTTGGAAGCTATTTCAGGAAACACCTTAGAGTCGCTTGTCGTTCGGTTGTTTATTTTTGTTTTACATTAGTTTTTGGTTGTTAGCCATCCGGTTCCAGACTTTTAGTCATTATGAATTATGTATCTTAGCCCCGACTCTTCCACAACTGACTATGTCCAACCCTTTGTGATTGTTTGACGCCAAAATAGTGAAATCAACGAAAGATCTTTCGCTGACCGTGACACAGAGAAGAAGTTTTCCACTATCATAACTCTTCAAATGGAACTACCTCGCAAACGTCCACAACTGACTCCTATATTATTTACCTTTTTTAAACATATGGAGGGTTTTAAGTGTGCAGCACCGTAGCACTTCACACTGTAAAGAGAATGTGTAACCGTTAGACGATGAACAGTGAAGCTTGATTATAAACTTTTTCTGTGGTGTTACCTGACCTACCCCAATTATTCATAACAATGTTTGAAAAACTATATTTTTGTTCAAACTTCACGTATGTCATAAAGTTATTTGTCGACAGCCTTAAAGAAAATAATACATCACTAATCAGTGTCAACGCTTAGCTGCCATACAGGCATTCAGAGTAAAAAAGAGCAAACCCTGAAAGAAGAGAGTGTCGAAGGATGGAATTCACATATCAGGTAAAAGTTCAAATATTCGAATGCACAATGCACATTTTTTTCTATTAATTACAAATCTAGTTTTGGGTTCAACTGCGTCCAACAGTTATCGCTGTCACCGTAATGTGAGCATAATTACTATTGTGTAATGAACCTTATATACACTGCACTCTTAACTGTTCAAACATCTGTGAAGTTGTTTCTGTCTTCTATGATCACTTTGTTCATCAATGTCAGCATATGTGGAGTAATAAACCACATCGGTAAATAGGGATTCACATTTTGATCATGTATGATTCATGTTTTGTTTACGGTAGTTTGACAAATGTCGTGTCCTTGCAAGTAAGCCCTAACTACATTATAGTTCTCAGCAAATGTTACACAGTTGTATACAGTTATCACGAGCAGTCGATTCTAAAAAGTTGATTAAACTGACTACTTATCAATGATAAAACAACGATATTCACAACCACTCTAGTAGTATGTTGCGCTGTATTCAAAATTGCAGAACAAAGACATTGTCAATAGGATGTGTAGAATCACGTTGACCAAGTAACTGTTCAGGCGTTCATAAGGAACACAGAAATATCTGACAGAATGATATATATTAAATTTCCAACTGAGCTGGAAGCGAATTGTGATGGTAACTGTCCTGATTTCAATGAATCTGTCGTTGTTAAATATTTACAAAGATGTGGAAAAAGTTGTCATCAATATCTTGAAACCAAGCATCACAATATTTCAACTAACTGGGTGAAAAACCACAACTTACTCGCAAGACAAGACACTGAAGCTCTACACAGGAACCGGCCTTCTCATTGCGGTTCATAACTAGAAATAACATGACGCAAGTAGATAAAAGCCAACCATAGACGAATTTTATTCTATATCCTGTCAGTGAACGACGTGATGATATGTATATTGCGGACTAAACCCCAGCAAGGGTACACATTGATTTCGTGATTTTTAAGCTGTACTAGACAACATCACATACTAAACGATCTGGTTAGACGTGGAGAGTTTTGACCAACAAAAATCAAACGTCACTTACCAATGGTCCCAACAAGTGAATCCCTATTGATTTTGAAGGGAAGTATAAAAAACCCACTTTTTTAAAAATACGCTGACGTTCATTATCCACGAAATATGAGCCCAGTGAGATTCACTATTTATTCAATTTCACCGGCTCCGCGAATTGATGCAACTTGTTGCTCAGAATTTGTAATTTAGGCTTCATTGCCACTTATCACCGGAGACGGAAGAAGCATTTATTCTAAGATAAACGACAATCAGTATAAAGCTTCATGAACCGAAAGAGTTGAAGGCTTAATTTAGCGTAAAACGTATACAGCATTTGGAATTTTCCTCCTGTCTGGCCTGAAAAATGGTTTTCAATCCACATATTACTCCATGATGCGAATCATTCTGTCTACTTGTCACCTCTGGTAACACCTTTTGTTGCTGACAAAATGCGTCATGTTTTTGTTACGCCAAAAGTTACGGGTTCCTAAATTTTTCCGAATTACGGACTCAAAAAGGAGCTGTTTCCTATCTATCGACCGTAGTTTTAACCCACTCAGTATAATTTGAACGCAATCGGGTATATTTGTTGACACCAAGTAACGGTTACTGTATAATCGTTGCACTACTTTTAAACGTTTTTTAAAAGTAGTAAAGAGAAACTACACGTTGCAAATTTGAGAGTTTTTATTACATGTGCAGGTTCATTAAAATACATAGCTACTAATGTTAATTCTCTGTCATTGCAACAGTATCTTTTAGTGCAAATGTTAAGCGTACTGATTTCTCAATTTTCGCGTCAACCAAGTTAACCGATTTATTTGCCAGTTAGTTAGTTTGCTTATTTTCTCTGCAAATCACAAACAAATGTTTCTGTCAACCACTTTGCGTTTATATCGATTAGATTGTTACAATCGGGTAGACGGTTGAAGATGAGCTTGCGCAAAACATCACAACTCGAGAAGATGCAGTTTATTTGCTCGGATTCCCTTAGCGACATTCTCTCTTTTAGTGCATATTGATCAGTTATGGTGCTAGTTACAAAATTTGTCAAACACTTCTGTGTTATCATTACTAATACAAACAATCAGTTGTATACGCGACGCAGTTTTGCTTATTGTAGGCTTATGAAATATAAATAACATATTGTGAGTATTTAACCGGTTCAAAAGCACACACGCTTTTTTTTTATAAACGTTGGTAAAATCGGGGTCGGCTGATCGTTGAATACTACAAGCTGGAATAACTAATAATTCAACCTTCACATAGTCAATTCTGCAACCGTCTTTTAAAGTATTCCCTTCACGTGAGCGTTAACAACGGAAAATCCCGACTAAAAGCGTGAATTTGCATCACAGGTTACAAATGCCTATGTACAATCTTTTATTCAGAATGTCTAGTTCAACAATGGCCTGCGTTCTTATTGTCTTTTATCAACTTGCTCTATGTTACATACATATTTTTGGCCGTTGCATTGTCTGATGGATTTCTAGCACAAATGATAGATTATGTAAGTTGTTATCCGCAGAAGCATTTTGATCACTCTCGTGGACATGGATTGTATTAATATATATGAATTAAAATAAACATGTTGTAGGAATGCATCATTCGTCGTGATGATGATACGAAACATTGATAAGAGTAAACCAGATAACAATCACTTGTCTTTTGTTTCGCTACAATCAACTCGGGGTTGCCAGTCTTCTATCGTGCGACTCTCAAGAAAATACTGAAAACACTGTTTGAACTGAGAATGGTTTGTTAGATTGTGCTTTGCTATCAGTAGTATACTCTGACTTTTGGTGAGGCGGTTTTAGTATCCAGCCGTAGATCTGTTCGCTACTTAAAAAGGGTTGGGAATCATCCTAGACTTATCACGATGCTGAAAGTTGAATTTGTAAATTTTTTATCTTTGCACATTTTATCCTGTTATAATTTTTCATTCCTATGTCTTTTTTGTAATTCACACACCAACCTTTTACGTTCACTGTTAATCCAACGGTAAACCTTTCTTGATGTTTCTTTTTGCGACTATTTCAGTTTGTGGTCATTATGAGAACCGAACTGTATCCACCCCGGTTTACGTTTAGTGACTAAACTTAAATGTGCTTGCTCAAACAGTCTGTGCAATTCTACCGACTCCGCCAAAAGAAATGCTTCCTCAAAAACACTTCACATAACTCAACTTGCGCGTTCCATTTAGTATTTACCATTCCACCAAATGTTTTTGAACTATGCCGTAAATAACAATGACTCACAAACTGCTCAAGCTGTAATTTAAACACTATTCACAAAATTCATCTCATTCAACACTCACTCATCGGTAACGCACATAATTGGTACTACCGTCGTTGGACTCTCGCTGAGTTTCTCTTGAGTTAACGGTGTTGACCAGGGCTATATCAATTAGGCTGGGCATAACCAAATCATCACATCAGAACGCACGGTAACGTTCGCCGATATAGACTGATAACGCGCTTTAGTGCTTTTTAATCAAGTTATTTACTGAACGGCTTACTTAAATGCAAAATGTGTAATCACAAATGAAATATAGTCGTTAAACCTCATTGGGTAACAATAATTCAATCGTCAGAAGTATTCCTTCTGAAGATGCTGGCCAGAAGATACAAGTTTTGATACCAGTTTGTCATTTCACTTGAGTCCCTCGGCTGCAAGCGTTTGGCAATCACCGTGGTAAAGGCGACGGTCTTCCGCCAAAACCTCACAAGTAGAATTCGGTCTGGTACGCTAGCAGTATTTAGATTTGAACTTACTACAAACAAGATCTGATCGAGTTTAGGACCACCAAGATAGCCGATCAATAAAGCTGTTGACTTCTTGATCGTTGACATTTCAATATCATTTATCAGCACGGTGGACGATGTTGCAAAAATAGGTGTACAACCAGTGGTTGATACACGTCATGTAACGAAGCACGTTGTGCTTCCCTCTCGCTAAATACCGCTCAACGGCCAATCACACTAATATATCTCTCAACGTAAGCTGAGTCTCAATTGAAGAGGTAAGAGGTAAACAATGTTAAAATAATGTTTCAGTTAGTAAGAACCGAACCAAATCTATTTGCTATATCACACTTTCCGTCGTTAGACCCTACTTCTGTTAGAAAACCTGACGCGTTATGGAAGATTGAACTGATAATTCCTGCTTTAGTGTTCTGTCCGGCAAATTATTACGTTACTGACGACTGTCAGCTTGTAACACTACTTCAAAACTGCATTCAAACGAATGTTTGGAGAGCTGCTTCAACATCTGCATTGGTGGTTGAACTTTAAAGTCTTTTGAGTGCTAAGGTTCCCAGCAATTTTCCCTGTGCAACAGCATTGTTTGTTTTATCTTTCATTCATTGTTATGAATGGTTTTTCTAAGTATCGATTCTTCAAACAATTTTTATAATTGTAATATATTCCATTTGAACACATTTAAACTGAAAAACCAAAAGAAAACCAATAAGCTGCAATCAGCAACACTATATTGCCTCCCAGACATAAAGTTTAACAACCATGGTAGTACGCAGAAATGTATAGAAATAAGAATATCTCATATCTTCAACCTGCTGTATGAAACGAATATTTAACAGTCTGGCCATTTTTGAAAAATGGTCTCTGGCATCTAGCACGATTTAATGGCCGCTTTTTCCCGACTACTCAAGGTTGACCACTCACCCTTTTAATTTGATTATGGTGCTAAGATATTACCAGACATTAATTGCGCTGCTTTGCCCTTCCTATAAATAATTATACTTCTTTACCCGTTTGTATTTATTTGGGGTTTTCTAATTGAAAATATTTTACTCTAGCTACAGAGCGTGCTACGCACGGAAAAGTTATTGATCTCAGTTCTTCTGTCTAAATATTTGCCCGTTCTGTTTTCTTATGTTCAGTTGAGCTATATGGTTTAAACTACATTGACTTAGCTTGTGTTGTACTCGCCAGCCAGTGTTAAGTGGCAGTTTGTTTCTAGTCTAAAAACGTTTTTACTCGGGCATAATACATTAAACGACAAGCGCGTACGATTTGCGTATAACTTGTCTACACTTCTCAGGGATCTACACCTTTCGATTTTGATTCCATTATACGAACATTCAGTTTTTCTCCACGCACTACATGTTGCGGACTCCCTCATGGAATGCATTCTAGTGTTATCATGTTACTGTTGATCGATGCCTACATTTTACGTCTTTGAACCGTTTGTTGTAATCCCGAAGCACTGTAAAAATAATAAACCATTTTGCTGTTGTCAATCTACTAATGGTAATTGAATATTCATATTTTAATTGTTTTACTGAAAATATCCGTTGGCATAACAACTTAATACTGTTTGCTTTTTTGAATTCGCTTTCTGCCCAAATGGCCTGATTCAAGAGAAAGTTTACAGGTGTCATGTTTCTCATGCGTTCGTCAGGAGGCTTGGCTTCATTTTCCTTTGACCTTCTGTATAGTGCGATTAGTTAAGTTTGACGGGCGTAAATGTGTACTAGCTGAGTACACGAAATTTGCAATTTGAGTAGAGTAAGTAAAGTCAAAATCACGTCAGAGTTAACCAAGGAAAATGTGATTGACCAAAACTCAGCGAAGTGACTAATTACGCTCCAGTAAAGGTACACCGTCTTTCTTCTGTAAAATTTGTAGTTTAGTAGACATCGGTTGCTTGTTCAAAATCACATTGACGGCTTGATACACTGTCTCAACAGTTCCCATTAATTCCATCGTTCTATTCGGGAACTAGACAGTTGTACCAAAGAAGTTAGTGAGACTAAACTGCTTTTTGTACGCCGGCAAGTTTCCTATAGTTTGTCTCCAGTTTGTCTCCATATATGCACCACTTCTTGCGGTTACCTAATTGTGCATACAACTTACTAATTTGACGTTGATTTGACCATCGAAGCGCAACTACATTTTGCTGTTTGTCAAACGTTTATTCCCTTAAAGGTAATCGTAGACATAGATACAATATTTGACCATGTGCTGATATGTTGCATTACATCAAAAAATGGTCATTTCTGTCAAGAGGACTAACAGTGAAAATAATGACAACTTCAGGCAGGATTAGTCTGAACATATTTTGCCAGAATTTTAATAGAAAACCAAACAAACTCAAGTGTATCATCAATTGAGTGCGGGATTTAGCGTTAAATTCAAAAACAGTGACTGTATCAGTATTGTGTAAAAAGTGTTGTATACTTAACTATACAGGAGAGGCTGTTCTTTGACTACCAATTGAACTCGACTACAAGTCAGTAGACGTAAACTTCTGCCCAAATGATCCACCCCGAGTTCGTAATTAACAAGAGTGCAAGCCAGTAGCATTATACAAGTTGCGTTTTATTTTCTTCTTTTCACTTCTCCTTTATGCCACAAACAGTCAAACAAGATGTATCCTCCGACAAATATAGAAAGCAGACTGTTAGACGAAGCATCTTTTCACTCATATGCAAATCCATACGGTGGAAGCTGCTTTGTTGAGCAATTAAAATTGTCCAATACAATGCAAAGGAAATTGCCAAATATCGTGTAAATGAATATATGTTGGATGTTTGTTGAATCGTTCTATTTCCAACTGATTTCAACTGATTGTTATGACAGACGTGTGATACATTATTAGATTCACGAACGAATTCGGATTTACACAAATCGCTTGTGGGCGCAGACACACTAGATTCAAATATAAGATACTGTGGCATCCTCAGCACCCTCTGGTATTAACTTTTCGGCATACCATCTAGTCTGTAACATGGGAGAACCCTGGAAGCTTGCAAAAAAGTGGGTTCAACCCGCTTGTTGTAACTCATTAACAAAAAGTTGATAACAACACAAAGTTATGCCATCACTTAGAAGGATTGTTTACAGGAGCTGTTGAAATTCTGTGATCAAGACTTACTGTGGCTTGGGCTGCCGCTTATCTCAACAGTGGCGTGGAATATCTCAGAAGAAAGCGCTACTCAAACGGTAGACAATTGGTAATAGAAGTCTACAAGGAAGAACTAGAAATGGTATGGATGTAGGCACGTCACTGACTGCGACACACTGCCATCTCATCCCTCTCAAACAGTTCATTCTACGGATAGCGACTGCAACTTTCAGTCTGTGGGTTAACGGTTCAACTTCCTATCAGACATCTTTTAGCATGTTGCTCTAAACCAGACCAAAATTGGTAACACTGGGGCACCAGCTTATGTGGAGTCACTGGTAAGAGTTTTTATCAGAAGACTATGGCCCAAAAAGTATAACATAAAATGGTAATTCTCCTTCGCAGCCTGTGTTGTGGATAAGATCTTACAAATGTTTTTCGCCAGTAATCCTGTCTCAAGCCATTGAGAAAGTGATAAACTGTCCAAAAATATCTTTCTTTTGTCTTCAACAGTTGACTGAGAAAAGTGCGCAACATATCAAGGCGGCAACTGATTGTTAACAGGCTGTACATAACATTACATAACTAATCTGTTACTAAAAGAACAATTGCAGGTCAGTAAGGTTATGTCAGCGGTCTTTTTAGTAATAACTAGAGCTTGCTGGATTTGTTTGCAGTGGATTGTGAACGAAAACGTGACTTTTACGGAGATAGCTTTTGACCGTTGGGGTCTATTTCACATAGATATCTACTTATATTCGAGTTATTATGTTTTATCTAGTGCTCAACGCAAAGGACATCACTGGCGCCGCAAACATAAGGATCAAATATATTTGCCATCAATATGGACTGAAAATGTTTTATTTTTTTCTATCCCACTTTACAGCGTATGTATAATAAGTAGTAGAAAATACTACTTCATATACATATGTAAGCTCAAGAGATACGGCACTCTCTAAAACTAATATTTCATATACTGTGTGAATACTAGATTATGGATCATTATACTCCACTCTTAAACATCACATTTCAGCTTACAATCTTTAAGAGACAAACAAAATTAGGACAAGTTATCGAACAACGTAAAACGTCCACGTCTCAACAACTGGTGTTGAAATAGCCAAGCGTGAACAAGTTATTACATATAAAATTCTTGAAATAATAGTTTTTCCATCGCAATCAACGGTAGAGCTGGAAGAATTTGTACGAGTCCCCATATTATTCAGGGAGCCGCAAGTTATCTGGAGAAAGTGCTGTTCTGGAATCGCGCATGAATATGTTGTCCTCGTCATTATGAGTAATAACGAAAATTGAAGCAAAATTTTTAAATCTTAAGTGGCTCACTTTGTACTAACTTGTTTTACTCAAGAACATCAAGTTTTTCTCTGAAGAGCTTAGAAAACAGCACTTTTCAGGACAAACCGTTGACAGTAAGGCTGCTTTGGCTGTTAATAGAGATTGCCATCAATAAGCTAATAATCAAGCTGAAGTTTACCATAACACTCAAAGTTACCACAGTCCAGTAGTACATTTTAATGATGATAATGAAAGCTTACTCCCTTCATTTTGGACGTAAGTTCGGTTAATACGGCAACCTGCTACTGTCAAATTCTTATAATGTTCCCATTCTATAGAAAGGAGAATTTTGAGATGTTTAAATCGAGTAGATTTCACGGTTTCTTTTTACTCGCTTGGCTACGGTGTCAAAAGAAACAGTCCGGCAATGATCTAGGCGGCGCTTATCAAACTCAGCTTGGCAGAAAACTGATTTTTTTAAATATAAATATCAACGTTTACATTGACGATTGCTACTGGGTAATAGTCACGTTACTTTATGAATATCCATTACGCTACCAATTTCTACGCACTTCATTTGAACAGTTTGGTTGCTTGAATCTGACACGCTTTGAAGCAACTTGCTTTAATCATCACCTCTTATACACAAATCCATTGAGTCAGCACAGCGCAGTTTTGCATGACTACCGTTGATCGGCTAGAGTTCCACTTGCAACAGCTTGTGCATGTTTTTTAAGTGGCTAAACATCTTCTGTCAGAAAATCTTCCCATCTCAATCTCATTATACTCCTTATTGTTGGGAAGATATATATTCAGTGAATTCATCAATGTTGTTGACTCACAGTTATTGTGCAAAACAGGATTCCACAATTATCCTAATCACAAACATAATGACTTCATGAGGTTCTCCTCAATGTCTTATGGTACTACAGACCAGCTAACGAGTGATCCTTGATTGCCAACTAATGTGAACAATATTCAGTTACCATACACTGGTGAAGAATTAGGTTCAAATTGTAACGTAAGCTAAAAACAAAAGAGTAGACTGGTCAAAATCACGCCTTCTAGCTTCTTATTCTTGTTCAACTACATAGCCACAAGAACACATCCTTCGGCTCTGTTTACGGGAGTAACTTTCTTCGAATTCATATTTTTCCCTAAGCGGAAGGCATTCTGCGGTTCTGCATTAAGCAGCCCGTCCATCATTTCCCGAAAATTGCCATAAATGTTTGTATTACACTGCTGGAACTCGAGTGTATGCACTAAATTCTACTTATCCCACTTTTACCGTAGCCTGCTTGCTTTCTTCTAAAAGAATTGGTATGATATTAGTAGAGTTTCTCAATGACCTTGGAAAAGTAGTAGCCGAGCACACATTCTATAAATTCAGGTTAATTATACATATTGTTTAGATCGGTTTTTCCGAGCAAAGCTTATCCATTTTTGTTATTGACGGCTGACCTGCGAAACCATCCGGAAGACAAACCCCAGCATCATGGCAGTAGAAGAACAAGATTTGGGAGTACTGTTCAGTTCGGTTGTTTTAGACATGTTATGGTTTATAGCACTCGACGTTTAGAAGGTTTCTTGCCAAGTGTAGCTTATTAAAGTAAACTTAGAATACAGCGTTCACATTTTCTACAGAACGTTCATAATGGCAATCGTACACGAATTCCAACTATTAAATAAGCGTTGAATGGCGCGGACATCATGTAAACAGCCTTGTGAACCAGGGTATTCATACAAGCTCACACTATAATTATCGTGCCAGTGTATGATGCTGTGACAGAAAAATGTGCTATACATCATACATTAGATTCTTTTGTTGGCTTAATTACAAACTATGTTTTTCAAAATTATGTGTGAGAATCAACCAGTAGCCGCTTTTGTTTTCCTACAATCCGAGTTGTCATTGATACGCGAACAGCTTGAGTTTGGCTGAACTAGACTATTTTATTGTTTTTTTTTCAAGGGAGGGGGTTTTACTCATTTTGATTTCTCCGAAGTATTTTATGTACAGCGAATCTATTTTTCCGTAGATATTAGCAGCTGCGGAATCTATTATTTCATAAACAATTTTTATAAACAGGGAAGCAAGGTTGCTGGGGATAGTTGTGTCCAATGATTAGTTAGTTTGGTTCCTTGAAACACTCAATAATTACCCACGTTTCTTCTAGATCCGATTATTGTATTTTACGTAACCATTTTCCAGATAAATCAACGTTATAAAATTCGATTGATAAATGAAGTAGAATCAACTGACAGTCGGACTGTTTGTGAAGTTGAAATATTATACGACATCTTATCATCGTAAAGGAATTCTGCTTATAAATTCGGACCTCTTTTCGACATGTTATTATATGTAATTAATTATTCAGTTGAGTTTGAAGGCCAGTTATTGTCCAATTTATTAATATAGCGACAAAGTGTTTTGTGGCATGCCGTCAGGCGATTACTTAAAGCACTTCAGTCAACTATTTGTGTGATCGGAGTGGCGTACATTTAGACAGATAAAAAGTTACGGACCAAAATACCACTGCTGAGGGAGAAATACAGCCTGTCACTGATTTTTGTGGGCAAACATCTGATGCCGGCCTTTCTATCTACAGAGCCTCACTGTTAACCAGTTGTTTCTTATTTAGGTTACGTAATTCCAATATGAAGTAAGGGATATGAATAGCCTAATCACTAGGCAACTAGATGTGCCTGTCATTCGAGGATGTTGGCTTTCTTTAGTTCACGTCACTTAAGTCCCTGTTTTTACCAACAGATTGACTAGCTATTTGATTTTGTCCTGAAATTTGTTAAAGGATACATCGAAACCTTTTTCAGCACGACTGACTGCCACTTTAATTGAACTGATGAACAACCGTTAGGGCGGAATGCTAGTTATAATACGCTTGGTATAATTAGAGCCTACTACTTTAGTTGATTGTAACAAACAGTGTAGAACACCAGGATATATTGAACAATGCTAATTCTGGTTTTGACAGACCGATAGTGTGCTGTTTCTATTGCAAGAACTGCCAATTGTGGCCATATAATGTGAGTGTAAGGCAGACGTCAGACCTAAACCCAAACGCTGATCGATCGTTGCTCAAAACTTAGCTGAACGAAAGACAAAATTCTCACTGCGTCAAAATGAACGAATCAGCATAATGTATGTATTCACTGGTATCTAATCTATCTAACAGTAAGTTAGACGGGAGTTCGACGTCACCACTTTCAACAATATCCACGTGCTATCTTATGTCGTGGCTGTAACAACTGTTTTTGTGGTTTAGGAGAACTAAATTGTTTAACGACTTATATACTAGGTTGAGTAGACGAACGAAATTTGAGTATAAACTTTCTTGGGATTTCATAGTTCTAGTCTTCATTGTCTGTCATATATTTTCTTCTAAGACGATGTGTCACTAACAACATCCGTTCTGGTGTCCTTCAGAAGTTGTGATCGGAGGTGCAACCAACTCCATTTTATGCGTTCCGCTTATTTGTGTTTTTGAAATTGTTTTCTGTTTTTTTGAAAGATGCATATAAAACGCACCGTTAAACATACTGATTTCTGAGTTTAAAAAAGAAATACAATGGATCAGTAATTTCCGGCCTGATGAAAAACTTCAGAAAAGTTTCTGAAAAAATATATCTTAACAGTTCGTTATTTATCTTCTCGGATGCTTTTCTTCGAAAACAACGTTTTATAATTAATAAATGGGAAGTTACAGTACCATCACATTGATATTTCACACGAAAATGAATACACTGTTAATATTCCTCGTACGTTGGTTAAGCAATCAAAGCGGTACCACAAATATTGCTCAAACAGCGTTTGTGTACTTTGGGAACTATAGTTAGCCAACGGCCACCATAATAATGTTTGAACAACACGCACCGATAAGCAGCCAGCACTTCGGTGCTAAACGTCCAACGGTTGTAAGCAAGTAGTAGAATAACGGGTGTTCATCAAATGTAAGCGCGGTTTGTGAGAACTGTCAACGGTTCCAACGAACCAAATGATCAGCGAGCAAAGCGTTGTATAGTGATTATGTTGACAGTTGAGTAGGTCGGTAGGAACTGTTAACCACGTTAGAAAGGTCACCTAATTTAAGGACAGTGTTGCAGTTAACAACACACTGATGATCAGATGATTGCGTTTAATTTAAATACTTTATTGGCTTTTCTGAACATTTTTCAGTGTGATTTCGAATAATCTCACAATACATGATAGCTCAATCAGGCTGAACTACAAAGATGGATGTTCCATTTGTCTACATCTGCGAACTTAAACACTAATACATCAGATTATGAGGTAGACGCGAAACCCGTGTAGCGTTACTGGCAGTTTCATTACTCTGCATGATTACTTGTGATCTATTGTCCGACGAAGCACGTGGCGGTTGCTCAGACAACTGTGCGCCAAACCTGTCGGTCTTTTTTGCATGAAACATTTTTGGCAGAACAATGAGGGATTGGCTCATTATATCTGAGTGTTTTTATAAGCGCCTATTCCCCACGATGCACCTTAATCAATCATTCAGACGTACAACATAAAATACTCACGGTGTAAAACATACTGACACGCGAACAGTTAACCCGTATCTGCCGATTACGCCTAACAGCACATAAACTCTAAAATTATACTACGCCTTCCGTCTGAAGGGAGTAACAGTTAATCTGATAATTATCCCTTCGCTTCAGCAAATTAACTCTCAACCTAACAAAACACTTTGACGGTAATCCTTATGGTCTGTTTGGATAACTTTTTCAATTAAATGAAGTTCCGCAACAATTCGTTCAGGGAACATTTAGAATCACTGTGTATGGAAGTCTTTCGACAAAATTTCTGGCTTATTTTCTAACTCGAGGTTCTAGCAAAATACTAACTCATATACTTTAACGAGTTGGTAAAAAACAGACGGTTTAACTATGCATTCTCCTCAACAGATTGCAGCCAATAAATAGCATTAGCAATCTTCAATGCAGAGGATTTAATGTATACGTATGCTTCTCCGCGCTTGTATGTGTACGACGGTATGCAACGAACCAAGCAGATAACTGTATATTCGACGACACGTACATAGTTCTGATCAGTGTACATATACTATGGAATCAATGGGAATTGAAAAATGGTTAAACCCTGGAGTTCTTATTACAAATGAAATAAAACTACCACCCACAGTTTACAGCTTTTGATCAGCCATAATTTCTGACGGGTTGAATTCGGTGTATCATCTATAAACAAACACGAACACAGTGAATTTGTCTGATAGTGGTCCTGAAATTTAGCAGTTCGAATGCTTCGAGAATAAATTACGTATTAATTATTAGAAGCCGTTATACCAACTGTAATGTGCTTATTGATTTTGTTTCTAGTGGTACGTTAGAAAGCTCAGATTTTTCAAACTAAATGTGATTGTTCACTTTTGGTTGAACTCAACCACAGCACTATTTTTCTTTAGACTAAAGCGCCTTATCTATCAGGTTCTTCCACAAATTAAATTCCAATTCAATGAAACATAAGTGATTGATTTTTTGGCACCAGGTTTTCCATTGCTCAAGGCATTGTTTTAATTAATTACTCGGTGAAAAATAAGAAACTTGGTCAAATATTCAATTTCGATGGATGCAACACATGCTTCGCAGAACAAGTATAGCTGTACGCTTTCTGAATCAGTGCTTGTAGTGGTAGTGAGGCAAATTGCTCACAATATAATCTTTCCTCCAGCTCATTTTAAAGAGAAGATATTCACTCATTTCTTTTTGTGTTCATTCCAGATATGGTGACATCGTACCCACAACGATTATTGGGAAAATATTTGGGGGTGTATGTTCACTTTCTGGTGTTTTGGTGATTGCACTGCCGGTTCCTGTTATTGTTTCTCACTTTGCACGGATTTATCAACAAAATCAAAGAAATGACAAGAGGGAAGCTCAAAAGGTGAGTTCAACAAGAAATAATTGAATTTTGAGGTCAGAATTTGAATTTTTAATCTGGAACTGCAATTCGTCTATGCCTCGTAGCACTGATTTTGGTGACATCATTGTTTGGGTTTCAACCATAACAATTAAATTGTTGTTTGCATATTCAACTGGATCAGACACAACCAGCTGAAACTGTACGGCTGACGTTTTAATAAACTCTGTAAACAAGTTGGTCATACTTTGAATTCTGTTGATGTTCGACGTAGTTGGATTTAATAAAAGTAAATCTGATAAAGTGGACGATTGACAGGATGATTTACAACTGTGTCTGTTCTCATTGTTGCTTCTGCTCAGTGTAAGAGTTTGAGCCTTAATACACAAGTCCCCTTAGCTCGGTTGCAGTCCTCCACACATTCACACGGTTGAATGGTGATCCAACGTAACTGACACTCACTGATTCTATAATGGAAGGGTAAATTACTTGGCTCAATATGTCAGCAATTATAGTAACGCCAAAAGAAAGCTAAGCACAAAGAAGATTGCCATATAGTAATTTATACAATAGGAGACAACTAGTAAACTAACTGCCAGTGGATTGCACTAAGCTGTGACATGTCGTGAGACTTGTATGAATTTGAATCCACCTATACTGTGTAGAGTGCTCAGTTAGGGACTTAACGGATGAAGATGTGTTCAGTTTTAATTTCACTGGTTGAGGTGAACCAAACACTATTCATTTTGACGAAATTATAAACGTTTTTTATGAAAAATATCTCATTGTGCACTAACAGACTTGGGTCAGTAGGCTCCAGTAAACGGCGTTAACTGGATCATACTGAATCGGTTGAATGAGAATTATATAGACTTGATAACCCATGGGCCCATACTTTGTTGAACTCAGTCGTGTCTCAACCGTGTACAGTGTGTGCTCGTTGCTGCTATTAATTTGAAAGTCCTGGTTGTGTAAAACCTAGGGACAGTATGGGAACCTTAATTTTATGTCCAACTATCTATTCTTCAAAGCACTGGATTCTCCTAATCCAGTTCGTCAAAACGGCAAAAAAGACAAACGTTGTGAGATGTTAACATTTCAATTTATCTTATCAGCCGCATACTAAATACAGGCAGAATATATAACAAAGGGGTTGGTAACAATAGTTGAACAGAGTGACCCAAAAATTCACTCCGTTCAACTATTGTTGCCATGAGATTTTGTTTTATATCGTGATCTTATGTAGTGTGCGGTTGATGAGGCAAATTGAAACGTAATCACCCCGCAATGTTTTTTTCTCTTGCTGTTTCATCTATTCATTGGTTTACTCAATCGAGCTGATCCCCTATGTTGTTATACGGTAGTACCGTAGAAACTGATTATGAATCGGAAGAAAGCAACCAGTAATGTGAATTCATGAGAAATCTTCATTCAGACATCGCTAAATTCAAGTGGTGTAACATTTAGCTTTACCGTCATCTTCACTGGAGCTAAACGATATTAAAAAAACATTATGGTAGACCGCTAACAAACTAATTCCAGATAAAGATAACTGTTTTCCCAGTTGTTTCTCTGTTTGGGGAGTTGAACACATTTGAGAGCACCTTATACCCCAATCAGAATGAAATTTGTTCAGATAAACCCGAGTGTTTTCCACGGTAATTAGACAGATTGCTTGAGACCAAATGTATGATACATTGAAATATGATGGGAACTGCTCAACAACGGTGAAGTTGCGACGTCAAATTTACGCTTTGAGAAGTTGATACATCAACTTTGCTATCTTTTGTACTGAGTCTGCCTCCAAACATGATCAGTCATAGCCTTGACAAAAGTAAGAACAGATTTATCGTCTGATTTTCATCTCAGTTCTTGCGTAGTTAGTTAACATAGCAGAGTATGACCATTGGTTTAGGTTTAATGTAAGCTGTATTTGGTGAACACGGTTTAATTTGGACTGATCTTCATTCATACTTTTTGACCAAAGTCTCAGTGCACAGCCTGAGTTGAACTTGTATAAGTTTCACATATTTGCATGCTAACAGGAGGGATCGCACATAAGGATAATCTGTAAGATCACCTGACAAATCGTTCTATAATACTAATAGTGAGACATATAGTTTGCATTAAAATTTCCAAGAACTGCAATAACACAAATCTTCTATACGTTTTATCACGATTCCTCTATTGGTTTGACAAGTGCGGTAGAAAAAAGATGTGTAATTTGTCATTTTTGTAACATTTTGACATTAATCATAGACTTATCTGTGAAGTCACATAGATGAACCAGTGTATATTACGCTCGGATTTAGCATGAAGACTGTTTATATTTTGACCCTCAGTGGAAGTAATAGTGAAATTTGTACTAGCACTGAACACTATCTATTCAGTAAGCAATTAGAATATGGACAATACAATATGACCCCACGTTAGACCAACAGTACCAACACTTCAATTATTTTCTCTAAATCAAGCGTATATTTGATTATTCCCGAATATGTTTTTGTTACTGTGTGGGCTTTCTGACAAATAGCATGACTTGTACTCAGACCCTTTCAAAATGAAACAGCAGAGTTGAGTTCTGCTATTCTGAATATTCATGAACGTAGAAAAATTTGGTCATCCTTAGTGTGAAGTCGATGGCGCATTGGCCCAAAAGGTTGACCGAGATTGACAAAAGCCTAAATCCCATACATGATAAAAACATGTACTGCTGTAAAAACCATATTGTAATGTATCTTCACCAAAGGGGCTGTCTGTTATGTCCACGGGATTGTAACGTTAGAAATCAAACAACCAAGTTATGTTTCATTCAGCTGAATCAAGTCCCCGACTACTCGTCAGTAAAATGTATATTGTTCGGCATTGTAGCAGAGTGACGAATATTTACGCGTGATTTTCTTAAACCACTGAAGCATTAATATGAATATCTTGGCATATAACCTGCAATATTTGGTTACAACTCATTTCGACTAATTAGTTGGTTTCTGCACCGAGGACGTCAACTTAATAGTGGTTTGAGTACGAAACATACAATAAGGTCACATGCCTTCGCATGACTTTCAATACCGAATAAATGGGTATGCATATTTGGCGGCATTTAAGACTGTGCTACTTTACTTCTAGGACATAGCCGTTCAGAACATACACTTCCTTCTAGTTTTCGATTGACAGAGTATGTGTTGGAGCACATAAACCGCGTGCAAAACTAGCAACGAGATTGAAAACTATACGTCCATGTTCGCTGTCTCAACTATTACGAATACTCAAACTTCTTCTGTAGGCCAACACACGTTCTAAAAATAGTAACTCATTGTTACCTTCATCAGCTCCCTTTGGTTTTCGAAGCTTCTCAGTGAATGAGAGAAATTAACAAATGAGTACTTGACGCGCAGAGATGAAGTTAGTAAGCACCTGCAAGACGGAAGTTCTTTAATCCGACGAATGTTATGCTGCCCACGTTAGTTGAAATATTGTTTAGCTACTTTGACAAAGTTGTAAAATACTCAACAATTTTTAAGTTATTTTAAAGTAAAAGCTGAAATAAAATTAGAACCGTAATGATGGTCAGTGGGCATGTCTCACGAAATCAATATCATTCTCACCACTAGCTTAGTTATTGGCCTGTATGTTTTCTAATGAGTAATTCTAACAACTGGGCGTTTGTCTTTCACCTACATTTATTTTTATGGTAAGAACCTTAGTTCTTCTCCTGGTGACATACATTTATGGGGTAACATTAATCACTGAATTTTTGTGGCTACTACTGAATGAAGATGGAGGCGGTAGACATTTCGATTTCAGTAGATTTGTGAATTTTCATGTTACTGGCATGCTCGATTCCTTATTGAATATATAGAGTGGGTTTAGTGGGAAGGACATTTCTAGTAACTTGAAACACTGTACCATTGTAGTGCTGATAATTATAACAATGTATTCCTGTCTACCGGGTCATGTTAAACACAGTTGCAACGGTTGCACAAAATATTACGAATAACTTTTTGTTTCGACAATGCAAATTGTTAACTATTGTTGTCAAATACTTCTGTAGTTGTTAAGTATTATTGCACCGAATGATTAGTTTAGCACGTCACATTTACTACAGAATAAACCAGGGCTAATAAAATTGTTCCAGAATGTGGATGGCGAAAAAAATGTGCACGTAGAATTGTACGGAAATAGTAACGTTGATTACACGTTAAGGACTACTTTTGATATTGCAATACTCCTTGCTTTTTTTCGGAGACCATATGCATGGGAAAGTTCACCGTTTGTCCTAATCCTATTCGAGACGTGTCGTTACACGGAATTTTCTTCCTCGCCCCCATTTACTTCAAACAGTTGAAGTTGAGGTCATTTCAAAAGTTCACATCCGGATTAACTATCTAGCTTTCTTGAACAGATTACAAAAGAGAAATTCTTTTTTCCGAAACAAGGACGTAGACTTTAAGTTGAAATGCTGGTCAAACCACACCGAATTTAAGAATCCGTTTCCGGAAGTAAAATACTCAGTTTGTTTAAAATAGTAGTTTTAGCAACCTCAGAGGGTTGCTTCTGTAGCTGATTTTTTGGGCGATAATTTACGAACAGATAATAATTTCAGCTGCGTCAGCATCATGAAAAGGTTTTCATATATCCATGGATTTCAATGACTACAAAATAGCCAATGCACATAAAATGGATTTTACACGGTGAGAACCTGATTTCGGATTAGCAGATAACTGCTGAGACGTTTGTTTACCAAAAGGCAGTCAACTTCTAACTAGTGGATCCCACTTACCATTTAAGTTGTCACCAGAATAATGTATGAATGACCAAACGTATGTTTGTAAAATATCAACGTTTTAGCGATTAAGTGAGAATTTGAGAGAGGAGTTCAACAGGATTTATAGCAACGCCTCCCTTTTGGAAGTTTGCTCATAATCATTGTTGTCATGACAGTCATCAGCACCCGCATTGTGATGAACATGTTCATAAGCTCAAACGTAATCCTCATCAAATTTGTCGTCTTCTCCGTTCTCCGCATCATCTACATCGACCTGATCATTATTATTCTCATCATGCTTATCATTGTGTTTATGGTCCACATTATTGCGCTCAACTTCTTCTTGATAACCGAACTCATTGTTAATACGAATATGACCAAGTATGAAGTCATACCTTTTATTCACTTACATAATCTAGACTGCTGTCTACAAAATCCTCTGAGTGGTGCAAAAATATGACGTTATCTTCAGTAAAATCTATCAAGAAAGATGCCTGGTTGGAGATGTACGAGACAGTTAGATGCATAATATTTTAATGTGAGTGAGTACCATAAGCAGGGCTAATATAACAGCTCACATTAAATAACAACCTAAATCTGACGATAACTTAAATAAGGCGGAATTAGCAGTACACATTTTAGCAGTGTAAGCATACAACGTTCAAATATTTTTTTCACTGACTGAAGAATAGATTAAAACTTAATAAAAATAAACGAAGATAGCAGGAAAAACAAATTGTTGTACACAACAAAAATGCCTGTTCAAATCTATGATTACTGCAATGTGGATGGTCTTAAAAATAGAATATCTAGAAGTATTTAAAAAGAATAATGCGTTATCATTTGTAATCCTTTTCGTCGTGATCATCATCATCTTACTCATCATGAGCTTTATGATCTAAAATCCTGGAAAGCTCGTTATTATTATGTTTAAGATGCTCTCCGTTATTGTTTTCATCTCAGACTCATTGTCACTTTTAATCTCCTTGCCATTAGATCCCTCACTAAAGTCACTGCGATCCATCTGAACATATCTGTGGTTGATTCCAAGTCCTATTCGTTGTATAGCCATGAGATGAATCCCATTGTTATTGACAACCTGATAGAGATGGAAATTCATGCATAAAAACCGTATATCCTAAGACTGCAAAGCAAAATGAACAGGTCTAAGTCCTACAAGCAAACAACTTGGATAAAAGTACAGAGGATAGGCCACACAAACGAACTTTTTTTTGCAGCTCTCATGATCATGCTTTAGTGAACAACCTTCCGATATTTTGTTAGCTAGAAAGATGTTAGTTATGTCACTTGTAAAAATATTTTTGAAAAAGAATTTTTATACAGTTAGTTAGATGTTTTTCATCCGAGAATGTGTAATTTGAACTAACAAGGCGCTTTCCAATCAAGTTCACCCACAGTTATTCTAGAGTTTTCTTCACATGTCAGTTCTGTTGTTTTGTCAGCTAATGTCCTGTATTTAGATGCTATAGATATTTCCCAGATATTTATGTCAAATACAGTTTTCACTTCTTCTGTGATCGTGCCGCTAATCTCGGTATGGATGAAAAATCTATGCCTCCTGTTCACATCACAGGACATGGGCAAAAACCATGAGGAACACTGTGAGAGTCTTAAGACTGATAGAAATACTGCCACGGTGTATCTTAAAATTATGCTTGACGGTTGACAATTCACAAGGAAATTTTATAGTTATTCTGCACAGCCAGCAAGAGAGACAACTAGTTCGATTGTCAGATGTTCAAAAACAACTTTGCGAGAGATTCAAAAAGTCAAAACAAGTCATTACAAACATAGAGTAGTTGAGTTTATAAACTAGGGAATACTGTAATGAAGGGATTTATGGGCAACGCTTCATACAGTGATCGGTTAGCGGACCCGAAGTTACGGGTTTTTCACTTATGTAATGTGCGCAATATGAATAGAACTGGGTTATTCAACTTCAAAGTAGGGGACCTTCATTTCACTCTATAAGAGAAAACAGCCAAAGAGAGCCTAAACAAACAATCAACTTTGACTGCAACCTATGCAGTAAGTTCTGATAATTGAGTGGAAGAGCTGTACTACACAACCGGGATCCAAGCTGTCACAGTAAACATTTTCAAAGACCACAGAGAAGCAGTGTGGATACTTTTGGCTAGTGACCGTAGCCAAGAAATTTTTTGTACTAGTGTAATTAACTGATATGAATGAATTTGAGAAAAACGGTTTTGTCTGTTTTTGTGTCGCTCATTTATTTTCTACTATTATGGGTAAACACTCAAAATGTTTAGTTTTCCAGTTTTTCAAGTTTAGATGTAAGACTGTCTTAGGGGTTCGTCAAAAACTCTTCAGCGTTGTTATTTATTGTGAGTAGTGTAATGTGGTGTGCTGCACCTTCTTCTCTGCAGACCATTTTGTGCGGGTTAACCCACGTGACTTCAAATATCACATAACCATAACAAGTAAAAACACACATCCGGTTAGCTCGTGTTTTAAAAACCGCAATAACATTAGCTCTCTTCCATACGGTCTACTTTCTTCTGTCTTTTATAATTTTAAAACGTCACAACTTAACGAACTGAAAACAAAAGTACACTTTCTTACGATCCGGTCAATCAATTCTATTGAAAACGGTTGATCATTCCTCTACTTTCATGTGTATGAGTTTCGAAAGTTTGGCACCGGAACCCTGTAACTTCACACTTGCACAGACACAGACCTGTTGTTAGCAAAATTGCTTAGACAACGGACTTAACAGCAGATGCTAAACTTTTCCTGCAAAGTCAGTTATTTATAACAATACTAATGAAACCGCTCAATATATTGGATTCAGAAGTACACCGTGTATCGTAAGTAATCGCACTTCCCTAAACCTTCCGGTTGCAACCCCCAAAATCTTGTTATTATGCAGATATATGGTCATTGGATGAATCCAAGTACAGCTGCGTTTGAGTGAATGGAACACGTGATTGAGAATCAACTGATTGAATTAGCTAAACACTTTGTCTTTAAATAAGAAATGTCCTCACAATGATGAACCTTGAATACCCAGTGGTGAGTATGCTACCTATTCGAGAATCAAGGTACTATGTGTGAAAGCTTGGCGGAAAACTTATATTGACCTACTCAGGTCCGTTTTATGATCTAGCTGTTAAGTTAAAATATGAATGGAATGATTCCATCCACTAAACTCGTTGCTAAAGTGGTAACACGCAAAATAGTAATACTTACATGAAACGTTCATTGAAATGTAAATACATTCTGTATCAACCAATATGCCAGAACTCTCGATGGACCTTCGGTTTGTTCAAGACAATTCCACGTGATCGTTTAATGGATTTACACAAACCATACCTGCCTATATGTGACGTCCCACAGTGCAACGAGCAGCTTACTTGAGATCAAATTGTCAGAATCCAGAGGTGTTTGATTACCCTAATGAAAGAACCTATTTCTTAATGGCTGCATAACTCACTGTAACCGATGAGCAGTAGTATTACTAAAATGCGACAAAAGCAGTCAGTTTCTAACAGTGCGTAACATCCGCACCACATCATGAGCGTTCTGATTCCACATACACCACTCTGCAACGCCGATCATGCGGCTATCTGTTTATTTAGCAGTCAGTCGACGAAATCCAGCATTGTATGTTTAGAAGTAGCTGTACGTGTCAATGACCACATTCTGGAGCTGGTAACACCCACAATTGAATGACTAGTTACTCTCCTGTCAATACTTTTCAACGATACTTGCCTGGATCTAAGCATATATGGGATAAGTGTTTTATATTAAACAGTTATGTCAAAGAAACTGCCGAATAAAACCGACAGGGTGGACTAACCGCCAATCGGCGTCTATTTGCTATTAACTTATCTCCGTTCCTGGACTGGGGGCCTGGGTGTGTTGGGTACAAAATGGCTAACACCTTGTCATTGCATGGCTGCATCAGGCATATATATATATATATATGCAGAAGTACTGAGAGATTGAAACTCATCAACTGGATGAGATGTGATTATTTGGATTACCGTTTCAGTAAAAATAACATCATTTTCAACTCTATAAGCCAATTAGTTCGCTAATTCTAACAAGCAGATGAGTAATTTCATCCTAAGTTTCCACACAGTGATCGATTTTCAGTACTATTGTAAGTCAAATAATGGTATTTCCGAGAACATCGTGTATGATTAATGGATGCTGTTAAATGTGACAAACTAATTTACACTCCTCCAAAAATGGGATAAGAAGGATTATATAAGTCTTATTATGATATTATTATATTTACAAATATTATTGGAAAAATGGATTTTGTTTCCGTTCACTCAAAGCGAGACCAGTGTAGGCTAGGGATAAGACACGTGCGTGGATGTCATTACATGACCATTATTTTATTGCAAACGTGCACTTTCTTAACCAGGCTTAATGTCTTGATGGTCTTCATTGAGAACCATTTATTGTATGAGTTATTGGTGATCACATCGCAGCACACAGCAGTTAACGTTTACAAACTTGCCAGATTTGTATGGCGGGATATAACAGTGAATTTTGTTTCACATGATTTGCTGACGCATGTGAATACATTCGGTTTTTTTTGTGTGTCACTGTTGGTTATACAAACAAACTAGCTTGGCTTCCTTTACGCTCAAAGCAATTACTGTAAACCAGTGGTCACGTTGGCGGTCGGTCAAGGAAACCCTAACCACGCAGTCATTGCTGGCATATACTTGTTCTCAGACCATTTTGCTTTTTCTTGGTTTCTCTAACGCTCACTGGGATTTCCTCTACAGATCTGGTGATTCCGCCAGGTCATCCGCGTGAACACCTATAAGTCTCGCTTGAACATACGGAACGTATTAACTAGGAACATACCGCAAAGCTTATCAACAGCATTTTTAAAATGTCGACAAGGGAAACATCGTCAAATAAATAGATTACTATGTCTATTCTGCAGGAAGAAAAACCTTTTTCTCGCAGTAACTTTACTGCTTTATCCATTAGTTCTTCGAGGCGTTTACAGAGTTTGGGATCAACTTAAGAACAAGTGAATGCTCCTACAATGTTTATCAACACTGACCGATTCTTGCAACCAGCATAGTATGATATTTTTTTAGGTAGTGTGCAACTGGAGATAAGGTGATCCAAGTTTACTGTGGGGATACCTCTGACAGATAACATTAAACTTCGTTCGAAAAACTGTCTATATTTGTCAAAATAATCTTCACAATCTGCTGTTGTTCACAACTGAACTCGTTATTTTTCTCAACTCAAAATCATCTTTTGGTTAATTTGTCCAACAAGCAGTTTGTCCCCGCTGGATCATTTCCGTTCCATTCCAGAGAATGGGAAAACTCCTAAAATTTCGAACAGTAACAAAATACTACTCGTTGTTCTGTATGAAATTTAAGACCACAAAAGCGTGCCATTGTGCACTTGATCTATGACCCTGCCAGTCTGTATATATTTTGATGGACTATCCAGTTGCGCCAGCACAGCAAAACAAGAGTTTAATAATGTCAGGCGGGTGAAGTTGCGTTGTAGTCATGTGATGAAATCCTCCATTAATACGCATTGGTGCGTTAATGGAGCATCTAATAGTAATCAGTTTACTGTAGGAGTGTAGAATTAACAGAAAGACGATCTCGTTTTTTACAAGTTGGCCTATTAGAAGCTAACAGTGCTGCCAACCGTTCTTTATTCTGTATTGACGATTACAAACCATACTAATGCAGTAATGGCATTATGTTCTGTAAAATCGTCAATGTGAAACAACTCGTCAAAGAGGTGTATGAAATGTTTGCTTTTGTATTAAATGTTGGAGCCAATAACAAATTACCAAAAGACATTAGAAAAGTGTTCAAGATGTGCCGAAACATTAACCACACTATGTATTATGCCTTTTTCAAAAATTCCACACTTTTTGTGGGAATAGCTTGCATACATTTTTTTTACTTATATCAATCTTTTTAACTGGGAACAACAATGTACTCAGCTGATTTATCTGCGCTCGTAGGTAAAAAAAAATGATAAAATGCAGTGTGATTTCACTTCGCTCTCAGTTAAAACCACTGAATCAATGCAAAACAGTAAAAGGGACCGGATACAAAGTATGAATAAATTTCGACTTAATTTTGGCCGCAATCACACGAAAGTTTGCATTACGAACACTTGTATGCGGTAATAGAATAACTTAACCAGTTTCCACTAATTTTGGTAGCAGAGTAGCAGCCCACTGTTTACGATTTATATCGCGTTTATCCACATGGTTTCTCTGAGTGAAACAGTTTTCAGAATGGCATCTTAATGTAACAGTTTGCCTGCAAATATTTTGCTCGACTAAGATGTTTGAGTTGAACACAACGGAGACAACAAAGGCACGTGTTGCCTTTGTGAACCTGCGGCATCCGTAACGTCGAAAAGATGCCCGATCGCCTTTGAAAGAAGGAGTATCTAGTGCTTATGTGAGTTCCACCTGTTCGTGTGGTTAGGAAAAGGAAATCGTTTACTAGGCAGTTATCAAAGGGCATGATTTGTTTAACCAATACCACGTGTAAACATGTGGAAAACGCTACCTTTTTCTGGGAAGTACTTGGGAGTTCTCAGGATGCACAGTTGGTTGATCAATCTGGAATGACTGAGTCACCCAATCCTCGCATCAGATGAGAGTTTATCACATCAGGATTTATTTCCCTGGATTCAAACTTTTATAGTATACTCTTGGCATAGACGGCGACATACGAGGACCACGAGTAACACATTTACCGAAATGAACCAGTGGACTTCGTTTGGTTGGAGGCTTCGTGATCATTGATAGCACTGATTTGACCCCCGGGCATAGGTGTAAACGTGCTCAGTAATTGGCACGCCTACATCCACAACATTTCTAACATCTTTGTTCAACTTTCTTCCGCTCGGTTTCATCAGTTCTTGAAACGTTTTCCAAATTGTTCATAGTTTACTTGAAGTTTGTCAGTTGTTCCATTTATGGACGGACAAACAGAGGAATTCCAATACACTCAGAGCAAACTGTAGTGCCTTTGTGAACTTTTATGTTTAAAAATTATCTGACCGCGTGTGAATTGCATTGCATCTGAATTAACCAGAATCTTCTTCCGTTTCCATTTCGTTCTCTCCTCCGTTATGGAGTCTAAAGTGTTTTGTTGTAAAAACTTATGATATGTAGTCGAATTCATCCCGTCTATATTATACGATATGTTTGCGTGATAATCTCGAATTACATCGGATTTTTGAGGAGTTGGAAACAAAATCTTAAGTATACAAAAGAATTTTTCACAGCACTACGCATGCCTTGTGCATTGTATATGTTTTAGTTTACTAGAATAAATTACAAGTCAGCTTGTCCTTCTTCTTGATGACAGTATCTAATATGATTTGTCAGTTGAGGAAATTGGTCGACCAACTGCGATTGCAGAAACTGTCCTGAGTCTACCAGTTTAATTTCCATCAATCTTTCTCGTAGGAGATTCATTTTCCAGTAATTCAACAATTTAGGTTTACGAACATTCATGAGGACAAAATTTGCTTGAATCCGATAGTTGACCTGTTATATAACACAAGTGCTTGTCACTTTTAGCAAACGCCAATCACCTTTTGAGAAGTTTAATATATATCATTGTAGGAAGCAGGAGATATATGGACTAGATACTCCCCTATACACAAAAGATTCAGGAAACCCCTCAGTATTTCCCGGTTTCTTGTGTGTGAATAACTTTTGATTCAATATCCTATTTGTGTATATTGGCAATATTTGTCGTGTGATATTGATGTTATTAGGCAGTTAACTTGAACTCGTTGAGTGAGTGGATAACTAAGGTTGCGAGAACAATTATCGACTGCACAAAAATTGGAAACTGATTGCGACTATGTGTCAAACAAAGATGTATGATTGAAGCTAACGGTAGCAATTTTATTCCAAACGTCCTTATATACTTTTGGCGTTTTTTTGAAGAACTGACACGCAGCTGTTGCAATCCGTTAAAGTCATTTTCTCAAAACTTCCGGTGAATGCAAGAAACATTTTCTGATACATTCTTTAATGTTTGTTTTTAATAGATCCTGCTCATCTTTAATTTCAATGCAAGTAATGTCACTTATAGCACAGAGGTCAACTTGGTTCCGTGGACGAGATGTTGCATTCTTGGCTACTATGTCTAAATATATGAGAACAACAATAAACTGAACGTTATTAATCAACCTCAGTTTATGGGACAAAATTACATTTCTTTCATGGAGAAACAATAGTGTTTACCTAGGTGACTGCAACTGGGAAACAAGCATATTTCATTCCGATTGGCCCACTTATTGTTACGTTTCATGACCTTGACCTCAGCTTGCAATTGAACAAAGTGCTTTAACCACCATATCTTCGACACAATTAAGGGGTGGCTGCTTATCGAAGCTGGTTGTCTTCCGTTATCTGGGAGCAGTTTTGACTGCAACAGCTTAGGAGGGAGCCATGGTCCACTGAACGTTCTGTAACTTCAACCCCATTACACATGGGGCTGTCAACTACTGTTTCGCTTAACTTGATCTACGAGCTTCAGGCAAGAAGCATATGTTAGCTGAATCAGGTAAACTTCAATTATTTAGACAGAAGTCCGATAACGTGGCATTCGTAAAACAGTTTAACGAGGACACAGTTAAACGGGTTAAACTTTATTTGCTGATCTAACTAAAAGACTTAAAGGTATGATAATGAAGTCATGAACGACCATCAACAGACAACTCAAGGAATTAACGTGAATATGTCAAGCAGATGGTTGTATCAACCTTTGAAAATAACAATAAAAGGCACATTTTGTTCAAAATTACAAACTCATTAGACAGCATTTAGTCCGATTTATTGTCGCGGGGACGTCCTACTATTTTGTGTGATATACAATCTCCAAAGTTGTGGTTTGTATATACTAATGGTGTAACTTTGTTTGATGATGCCGCGTTTGCAGTTGGGACGCAAGACGAATCCGTCCATTTTAGGGTGTTTTAAACATCCAAGCTTAAAAACCGACTTACTGTATTATGTTATATTGGAAGTTTCTAGAATAATGCTACCTATTTGAAAGCAGTTAGTACATTAGACGTTTGGACGAGCTGTTCCAAACACTGTCAGTTTCCTCTAGACCGTCATGCATGTGGCATTAGGTTGACAGTCGTACGAAAGTCTAAATTAATTATTCCGAGGTAGACAGAAAATTCTACTAACTTGTGCTGATATTCAAGATACAAGTAAAGATAACTTTGGATGCGTTTTGCTTTCAACAGAAATAATACGTTAACACATACCAACAGTTTTTGAGTTGTGAAAAAATATATTGTAAATATCTCAAGAAAACTGATAGCCCCATAAAGATCTATTGACAAAATCTGACCAGCACTAACTCACATAACAAAGGCCGGAATAAACGTTTAATGTGTACTCTTTTTCGTCGGGATTCGTTACACAGTTAACCAGCAACTAACTGGCGACACTAGTCAAGAAGCCGAGTCCGTTTCTATCTTTCGGGTAATTTTTGATGATTAAGTCATCTGAACTTCAACTTAGTTTCATGAATTTGTTTGTGAAGTATCCACCTAACTGTGTTAAATATTAACACGTTTACGGTAGCGGCAACTCAGGTTGAACATATTCGAAAGCCGCACGTGAAACGGTTTGTTTCATAGTACGAGTTTGGGAAGCTACCCCAAAAAATGAGCACAGGTCACAGTGGATTGTGAAATTTGTAGATGACCTCACTCGCCATGGTTAGGACATCTGTCATTTGTTGACAAAAAATGTACTACATCTTCATAGTTCGGTGGTAAGAATGCTGGTGACTAGTTGCGCATTCATGGTTGTAAGTTCGCTTCCTGTTTAACTTAATTACTTCCGCAACCTAAAACTTTTTGTCAACGACATGTGATGTTATTAGCCTGTGGTGTGATATCTGATACACTGATATGTCAGGGTAAAAAATTATTTTGTTGCATTTAGGATGTTTAACGCTTAGAATGAAAGTACAGCTTCGAGACTACAAGGATAGAATGACTTTTACAATGTTTGGAACTCGGTGGTGATTGGAACAGGCTGATATTCCGGGTCAAGGATATGGGTCAGTTTTGAACATCCACTTTGATTTCTGAGTTTAAGCTTGCACATTAGACCAGAGCTAAGGACAAGCGATAGAGAAAATATAAAAAGGGGTTGTTCATTGTTTGATACATAATACTTCGTTCACTCAAATTTAAAGGATACACAGACAGAGCAGTGTAGTTCTGACTTTCACTAGAAGCGTCTGTGTATATCCACTCTTTTCAGGAAATTCCGTCGACGCAGAATAGATGGAAACTGACGGATGAATTAACGTTAGTTCAGTTGCTTAAGTATCAATAGTATAATCGATGTAAGTTATATTTTACCATCTGGTGGGGGCTGCGTTCCTGATTAGAAACGTTAGTGTTTGGATAATGCTCTAAATGTTTTCGTCATTTGACTGTTCCTACTGAAATTGTGTGTAATGCGACCGCAAAATAAATCTTCTGTTAAAGGCGTTCATGTTTTCAGTTGTAGACAAATATTTTGTAAATTAATGTAGGCACTTCACTTTATTTGTTGTATTTCGCACGCTTTACCTCATCAAATTAATTTTCTTTAATGACATCATTATTGATTTTTAATCAAAGGATGTTCATCCACGAATTTTATCACGTTAATTTAATTTCAATTGAAATGATGATAAATAGCTGTGATCAGGTCGGTTGAAGGATTCAGGTATGAAAACAAACAAACTGATCGACGATTTGGCTAAGTAAGCTAGGCCTAACAAAATAGACAGCAATATCTCTTACACCTCAGAAGAATGAAGAATCAGACCTGACTGACTGTTCAACGTTTGAATTTTCCAGACATACAATGGCATGCTGAGAAAATTAGGCTAACGAATTCTTTTTCATCCGACAAATTACCAAGCAACGAGTAAAATACCTGAAACGTTATTCAAATATTGATCAACCGAGTAATTTAGCAACATTGGATGTGTTCGATTTCACATAGCATCTAAAGTGAAGACATCTCGTCTTTTGAAATAACCTAGGTTTACTTATTTCTCGTGATGAGACCATGTCAAATCATCCAGTTTTTTATGGAAATGATGTGAAGAAGAATTCGGTACTTGGCAGTCGGTTCAATCTGAATTTATCTACAATTAAACTTTCAAATTTGAAACATTGAGTCCCTTTTAGCCATTTGAATAGAATAGTCAGAAGACACAAATTACGATATGAATTCATTTCGCACCCTCTCGTCAGTCGTAAACGTGTGACTAGTATGAAAACAAAACCAACAAGACTTAAATGAAACGATTAAAAGTACAAGTCGGGCTGGATCATGATCGGTACTCACGGCTAAACCCACGGTAAACAAAGGTTGACAGTCAGTTGTTTTTGTGCATATAAGACCGGCTTTTGACGGCTGATCAATAAGGCTTCAGCAACCTCGAGAATTTGTGAAGCCTTATTGATCAGCCGT